>PVKH010013441.1:0-16863 GCA_004027955.1 Chaetophractus vellerosus | reverse complement strand
CCGGCGGCTCTGCTCCATGTTTTGCGGGCAGCAGTGCTCCGTGTTTTGTGGGCTGTCTGGCTTCTGCGCTTTGCAGGCGGCAGCTATGTGTTTCACGGGTGACTTTGCCATGCCCGTGGGGGCTCCGCTCTGCCCATGGCAGCTTTTTGCCTTGCCCACGGTGGCTTGCCTTTCTCAAGGCTGTCTGCCCGCTTGGAGAGGTCCCTGGGAGCCGAACCCGGGGCCTCCCATGTGGTATACTGGCGCTCTTATCCACTGAGTTATCTAGCCGGCCCCTAAACTTTCTTTAAATTATCCTAATTTGAATGTGCCATCTGATTTGTATGGAGTCAGGACTCTTACTACTACACCTGTAATGTATGATCTAGTCACCTGTCATAATCAACGGTCAAGATTTTTTCAGCAGTCAGGTATATATGTCATTTATATACTAATACCATAATGTGAGACTATCACTGAAGTTTCATAAGAGATTAGTTTATTCTAGGGATTATATGTCAAGCCTGAGTATATGCTGAGAATTATTATCTATTGAATAAATTCTGAATATTGAGATTTTATAAGCTTTCTCTCTGGAATAGAGATTCTCTTGGCAAAATCACAATTCTGAGGGTGGTTTGAAAGAGCCAAATGAATCAAAAAACTTTCACCTTTTTCATGTGTATATATCAAATTGCAATCTTATACCCCTCTGAAACTGACCTTTTAAGATGAAATTAACTCAAAAATATACTACAGAAACAGCAAGGGAGTTAAAATGGTATACTAGAGAAGGTCTATAAAAAATAAGGTAATAATGGAAGAACAGAAGAACAAAAGGTATAAAATATAAAAAACAAAAGGTATAAGATATACTAGAAAAATGGCATATGTAAATCCCATCTCATCAATAATTATGGTAGATATAAGTATATTAAACATGAATAAAAAGGCAGAATTTGGCAGATTGAATTTAAAATAAAACATCATCCAACTGTGATGCTGTCTATAAGAGATATACTTTATATTCAACAACATAAATAGGTAGGAAATAAGATGATGGAAAAAGATATACCATGGAAAAAGATTGCTACAAGAGACAAAGAAAAAATTTTAGTGATAAAAAGGGTAAATCCTGAAGGAAGATATAACAATTTTAAATATATATATATATATATATATATATATATGCATTTGACAACAGAAGTCCAAAATAAAGTAAAAACTGTAAGAATTGAAAGGAGATTTAAGCAATTCAATAATAATAGTTATGACTTCAGTATCATTCTAACAATAATGGATGGAACAAATAGGGAAAAGTTCAACAAGAAAACAGAAGACCTAAACAACACTATAAACTTACCAGACCAAATAGACAGACATCTATAAAACACTTCAGCTAACAATAACAGTACACATTTTTCTCAATTGCACATGGAACATTACCCAGGATAGACTTTTAGGGTAATAAAAAATTAGAATAAAATTAGGTAGCTGTTATGTTTGCACAACTCTGTGAATATACTAAAAATCACTGAATTTATACTTTGAATTAGTGAATTTCATGGTCTATAAATGACATTATCAATAAAGCTGTTGTTTAAAAAATAATTATTTTCCATTATGTTCTACATATAAAAAATAAAAGTATGAAAACCCAATAAAAAGGCAAAAAACATGGACAGTAATCTTGAAAGGTATGCAAATGACTTTTTAACATGTGAAAATAAATTCAGCTCTCATCTTAAAAGGCAAATGAAATTACCTTATCATTTCTCTTCTTAAAAGGTAAGTGAAAATACTCTAGTGAGTTTTGACTTTTCAACTATTGAGAAAATCAAGGTGTTTTTTTAAATTGTTTGTTTGATTTGTTTTTAACCACTTTTTATCTTAGGTCTTTTCAATGTAGGGCAGCAGAGTTGGCACCACTTGGGAAGCATGTTAGAAATCTAGAATTTCAAGCCCCAACTGAGACCTACATAATCTACATTTGAACAAGATCCCCAGGTGATTCTCCTGTAAATTGAAGTTTGAAAAGTTCTGGTAGATCTTGTTTGGGTGGGGAGAGGGGGGCATTCTTCTGCAATGCAGGTGGCAGGACAAATTTTAAAAAACAATATTCGACAAATGCACAAATTCCTTTAAATTTTGATGTAGCTGTTATACTTCTAAGAACGCATTATCCAGTAATATTATCTATATATCAATGCATTCTATAGCAGCATTGTTTATGAAATTAAAATACTAACAGCAAGTGAAGTGCTCTAATCTTGGATACTGGTTGAACAAATCATGATACATCCATGCAATGGTGACCTATGTATTTTTTTAATGGAAAATTAGAATTATCTTAAATATACTTTTTTTATGGGAAAGAAGCTATAGTTTAATATAGATAAGTGATTCTCAGTTTTGGCAACACATTAGGATTATCCAGAAAGCTTTTAAAATCCCAATATCCCAGTTGTTTCTCAGACCGTTAAATTGGAAACTCTGAGGATGAGACCCAAGCATGCATATCTATCTATCTATCTATCTATCTATCTATCTATCTATCTATCTATCTATCTATCTATCTATCTATCTATCTTTTAATCTTTCCAGGTAATTGTAGCATACAGTCAGGGTTGAGAACCAGTGAGAAAGGAATAGGTCTTTGTTTTTGCATGCATCAGTTGTCTCTGGAAGAATAACCAGTGATTCATAATAATGGTTGTTTCTAAGCAAAGGATCTCTGAGAGAAGCCCCCACCACCCACTCACTCAATTGAAAGACTTTTGGATACTGTATCACGTGAATTTACCATAGCCACATATAATATATGTGTATATATGTATATGTGTATTTCTTTTTCTTTTCTTTTTTCTTCTTTTAATGAAATATGTGTATAGCTCATGGGGAAAATGTGTATAAGTTGTTTGTAGGAGTTGTAGGCAGAAAAAACATAAATTGCCCCTTAATAAATATTTTTATGCATACAATGTAGGAAATTAAACAAAATGTTGTTGGTGGTTACATTGTTGGTAGCTTTTGTGCTTTTCTAAAAGCTATTATGTATTCTTTAGGTATCTTAAGTAAATGTATAATAGTTCTATACAAAGGAAATTAAATGAATTTCTTCTTCAAAGGGTAGCATTTTAAAGAAACAGCTTGTTTTAAACAGTCGTCTCGCCTGTAAATATTGGCAAATATTTTTGTCCAAAAATTTCAGGGGCTATAGTTTGACACCATCTGTGAAGCTAGTTGCTATATGATGCCTTGTGGGAACACAGGCTCAGCACAAGAGCAACTTTCAGCAAATGACCACTTTATTACTTATACAGTACAAAGGGTCCAAAAGAGCAGGGGAGGAGATTCCATTGTGGCTGGTCTCCCAGGGAGGTGCACTGCTTGGATTACGGACAGTGGATGGCAACTCCACTTGCCCCTCTTACCACTGGAGGTGGCATTGGAGGGGTGAGATAAATTTGTGCTTCTCAACAGTGATGGGGTATTTATACAACCCCAAGTGGTGGGGGCTCTGTAACTAGGAGTTTCTGCACTGATAAGCCACTGGATCTGCTTGCTCCTGTTTCTGAGTTTAAGGTATGGCCGGCCCGGGCTATGGAATGGAAATATATTGAAATATCTGTACACATTAAAAGGAGGCAGGGGTAGGCGAGGGCTGGGAGATGGCCACTAGGTGTGTCCCTAATGTTGTATCGTCAAACTACAATGTCTGAGCAATGTTGGCATCAGTCCCATGGGATTTTACATTTTTTAAGTTATTGAACAGATATGATATTTATAAGGGTTGGGAATCTGGCCTTGGGAATTGGACCAAGTTTATGATACAGTACTTCATGATTAGTGGATATAAGAATGGGTCATGTTAGTGGGAATCTTGCTATCAACAGTCATTTGATGAGCCTGATAGAGATATTGCTATGAGAAGGGCCTATTTTTCCTGATGTGGGCAAGTTGAGATGCCTATTACTTGGATAAGTAGATTTTCAGGAAGTTTCAGAAATGAGCAATAAAGTTATTTTCAAGGTCATCAGCCTGGGAAAGAATTCCAGGAATAGTAAAGTCATGCTGAATTGTAGTCTTGTAAAAGTCGATATGAAGGATTGAGACTGAAAAGGTTTTCAGTCCTTTATAGTGTTCTGAAGTAGGAATTCTTTGTTTTTAGGTTTTATACTCACAAAAGCTAAGCAATTATCTAAAGACATTAAAAAATAAAAAGTAAATAAAATAAAGACATTAAATGATGCGTCTGAATGTATTTGTTTTCAGAATCAGACAAATTTTATGAATATCTTAAATTTGTTTTTATACACAAAGCAGGTTGACTAATTTGACTCAGTATATTGTGTCAGTTCAAAATAAATCACGTTATGTTTTTACATAGAGCCAAGGGACTATATTAAATCAAAAATTAAAATTTTGAGATTCTCTTCATCTATCCCTTCCCAGAGAAAATCCATTAAACTT
The DNA here is from genome assembly GCA_004027955.1 of Chaetophractus vellerosus. Lineage (NCBI taxonomy): Eukaryota > Metazoa > Chordata > Mammalia > Cingulata > Chlamyphoridae > Chaetophractus > Chaetophractus vellerosus. The sequence continues at coordinate 12,411 of PVKH010013441.1, read as the reverse complement.
AAAATTAAATTTCAACTTTCACTAATACAGAATTTCTGGAAAGTGTAAAGTCTGAGTAGCCATATTGAACCCTACATTTAAAAATGTAATTTGGGGGATTATTTGCTTATAATTGATAGTCTAATGGCAGGAAAAAATCATAGGTTTGGATCTAAATATTTGATTCACAGATTAACCACAAACTGTAATTTTGCTTTAGAAGCAAGATACATAACTCCCCTTGGCTAAAATCAGAATCATATCTTTCTTTCAGGGTTTTAAGTACTAATATGAGGAATAAATTGAAGCCAGATCCCTACTCCTTAATCAAACCTTCCCCAATTATTACAAAAAATAAATTGGACAATCACTTCTTAAAAAAACGCTTATTTTATATAAACACATCAACATTATTTTCCCTAAAGCTTTTGCAAATAAGGGAAGGTTAATTCCATTACATATACAGTAGGATCTTGTTTTATATGAATTCAACATACGCAAATTCAGGTATACACAATGGCAATTTAAAAAAAAAAGGCGCGGAGACAGAATTAAAATTTTAAAAAACTATTTCTATGATTAATTTTGTTTCCTTATTGTTAGTAGAGTTTTGCTATTTGATAGGTCTCTTAGTATAAGAAATAATTATTAAATAATGGGATTCAATTTTCAACTTATATGGGTGTTGGAACATATTGGCCACGTAAAAGGAGGTACTTGCCTATACCATCATATTAATGATATACTACAGCAAGGTGCATAAAACAAGGGATGTATTACTTCCTTCATCATTAAAAATACCTGGATCATCCATTTAGTAAATGTTCAACATTTCACAAATATTTCTAAGATTTATTATTATTTTTTTTATTTATTACATATCCCCCCCCCTTCTGCTTGCTCTTGCTGTGTGTCCATTCTTCTGTGTTTTTCTATGTTTGCTTCTTGTCTCCCCCTGTCTTTGTGGCGGCGCACCGAGTCGGCCCTCCGCGACGGCGGCTCGTTCCGTTCATGGGTGGCTCCATTCCGTTTTCACGGGCGGCTCCACTCCATGTTTTGCGGGCAGCAGTCCTCCATGTTTTTGCGGGCTGCTGGCTTCCGCACTTCACAGGCAGCAGCTCCGCTTTTCACGGGTGACTTTGCCATGCCCGTGGGGGCTCCGCCCTGCCCGTGGTGGCTTTTTTGCCTTGCCCACGGCGGCTCTGCCATGCCCACAGCGGCTTGCCTTTCTCAAGGCCGTCTGCCCGTTTGGAGAGGTCCCCGGGAACCAAACCCGGGGCCTCCCATGTGGTACCCCAGCGCGCTCTTTATCCACTGAGCTATCTAGCTGGGCCCACAAATATTTCTATATGTTGTGTTTCTACACACCTATGTAGGTTTCTAACATTAAAATGCTGTTTTTTCACCCTAAAATTTTCCAGATTTTGGTGAAGGTGACTACTGAGCTTCATAGTTCAATGACATGTAATTTATAGCTATCGTTAAAATTCACTTTGTCTTTGTAACCAAATATAAGAAAGTTCCTCGCTTTAGCAATGTAATCTAACAAGTAATTTATCAAAACCAAGGTTACCAGACATATAATCACCAGTGAGTAAATTGCTTACCTTTTAAAGGGTAAGTCATATAGCTGAACAGTTTTCTTAGCTATGTGATCATGGAAATAATTTCTGTAGGGAGCAAAACAAATGAGAAAGGAAAGAAGACTGCTTAGAACAGGGAATTCAGTTTTACCTCTGTATTTTGATGGTCTAAGAAAGAAAACTATTGATATGTAGAGAGAGATTTATAATTTGAAATTATATGTTTAATTTTTATATTTATAGATGTACACATATAACTATATTTATAGTTATGTACACATGAAATATATCAGAAAACTAAAATCAAATTTGCTTTTCTCACTTTTTAATTTTTTTAAATATATTTTGATTGCATAAATGTTACAGAGACTATATAGGGGGATCCCATATGCCCCACTCCCCACACCTCCCACATTTTCCCACATTAGCAACCTCTTTCATCAGTGTGGTCCATTCACTGCAATTGATAAATGCATTTTGGAGCATTGCCACTAAGCATGGATTATAGTCTACATTGTAGTTTACACTCTCTCCCATTCGACACTGTAGGTTATGGCTGGATATATAATGGTCTATATCTATGATTATAATATCATTCAGGATGATTCCCAAGTCCTGAAAATGCTCCCCTATTACACCAGTTTTTCTCTCTCCCTAACTGCAGAACATCCATGGGTCACTCCCTCCATAAGAATGGTATTTCTTCCATTGCTAGAATCACAATAAGTCTATGGTAGAATACTAGTAAGTTTATTTTAGTCCATAGTTCATATCTCAATCCTGAGGACTCTGGGATGGTGATGCCCACTCCACCATTAATTGAGAGGGTCTTTGAACCCCTAAATCTGATGGATGGTACTCTCTTGCTTGCAGTTGTAGGCACTCTCAGTTCCTTGGAATGTTGTTTGTCCATCATCCCTGTTGTCCTAGGTGAGTCCATTGAACTGGAGAGTATGTGCTGCAACTCCATTGAGATTCAGGGCTCAGCTGGCACGTGGACAGCCCAAAGATTTAAGTATCTTGGATGTACACCTACCAACTCTAGTACTAATTATAGGTTTGAAAAGAAAGAAGAGTCATGCATAGGGAAACCACTGCTGAGTCTATCTCAGTCACACTGGGAAGCATAAATACCAGATCGGGGCCCACTGGGAACGGGCCAAATTCCTGAGATGTCTGACCTGACTATAGTGTCTGGATGTCTCCATATCCCTGAGGAGCTTCACTATTTGGGGTTGTATTTCCTTTGGCTGTCACTGAGATCCTGTTAAAAGGTGCATAAACACTGTCTTTGGGATGGCCTCCCAAGTCACTTTGAAGTCTCTTAGCCATACAAACTCATTTGTCTTTAGCTTCCCCATTTTTGGTCAAGGTGGTTTTCTTTTATTTTTTTTTTCCAGATACATTGCTTATTGGTACTGGGTAGCAATCCCTCTGTACCAGGGAGGCTCATCCCCGGGAGTCATGTCCCATGCTGGAGGGGAGTTATTGCTTTGATATGCTAAGTTCAGCTGAGAGAGAGGCCATGGTGGTCTAATTATGCAAACTCCTTCAGAATACCTGATTCCTGCTTCTGGCATGCTCACCCAGTCTGAAATCAGAAGAGTCTTCATCATCTTAGTTAACATCCCTTTTCTCTCCTTCTATCAAGCATTAGGTCTTGCTGATTGTTCTCTAAATATTGCTCAAATCACTTTACCTACTAAATCTCTAGTTTAGGCCCTTATCATCATCATCTCTGCAATCTATTGCAATAACTTCTTAATTTATTTCCCTGCCTCTGTCTTGCTCTTCTCAAATCCATCATATAGAGGTCATAGGGATTGCTCCAAAATGTACATCTGAATATGGCCCTTCCTTACTTGAATCCTTTTGTAACTCAACTAAGTCCTTCATGCTACTTCAAATGCAAAGTCCATCAGCTTTTCCTCAATTATTTAATTATTTCATTCAGTATTTATTTAGCCTACTTTGTGCCAGTCATTGTTTTGGAGCATAAAAGGAGAATATATATTTTTTCTGCTCTCAGATAGCTTCAAGTCCATGATTTTGTTGGTGTTGACAGAGGCAACCCACATTGGTCCCTGAGTGTCCCTTCTTGTTCTTGCTGGAAATGCAAAGAATGCATGGCTCTGATCACTCTTTACTGGGGGCATGTGTCAGGGTTGTGTTTGCAACAAGCAAACATGAGGAATGAGATAACTTCTTTGCCTGGGCAAAAAGCAGACTTACTTCTGCTTGGTAGAAAAGCAATGACTCCCCTGAGGTCAATGTTCTTCTCTAGTAACACAACTCAAGGGATATATAAGCATCTATCATTAGCTCTTCATTGCCATGGGTGTATGGCAAAGAAGCACAGATGAGCATGGAGCTTTGACTACTGCTTTAGCCATGAGTAATGAAGTTCATTGTATCTAACCCAGGAGTCTCATGTCTTCTACCAACATATCCACAAAACAGTAAGATATTAGCTTGTTAGCTAATAAGTAGAGTCCCAGACCCTGCACAATTCTTGACAGCACCTTCCTCTATTCTCATGCTCTTCCTATGCTTCACATACAATAGCATACTCCTTGATCTCTCAGAAACTTATTTAATCACTTAGGTCAGTTTCAAAAAGTCTGTTTCTGAAGTATTTTCTATATAACAATCTTAAGATAGTATTTATATTGTACATAACCCATAGGTTACTTTTGCAATATTTATTTTATATATATATCTTCCCTGTTTCTTCCAGAAAATGAAAGAAATGTGAACATAACCCAATTCTACCTTGTAAGACTAATGATAAGAAATGAATAAAAGAATTTAGACTAGAATTAGTAGTCTAAAATGTAGACTACTGATTTAAAACAAATTTTAAGCTATTGTTAAGAGAGCTATTAAAAACCTTATACTTTGTGGTAGAAACTCTATTCATGATGTAAAAAAGCTGAATGAAAAGTTTAATATTAAAAAAAAACACACAACCTTAGACTTCTCGTTGTTAACCATCCTTACTCTTGCAAACAAATAAAACATAACATAAAAGTTGGGCTTATCCTAGGCATTTTCTTCAGTTGTAGTTTTAGAAGAAAACAGATTTATTTTATACAGGCCCATTCAACTGCCTGACAAGGTTTATCATATTTATTCTACTTCAGAAAAGCATGATCTTTTCTATAATAGTTGTCTGAATTATTTCCCAAATTTAAAAGAGCACAATTTTTTTTTTCTACCTGAGATTATTTGTTTGACTCCTACAGAAACAGCCTTGGGCTCCGTTTTTAAGTACCTGCAATATGGTAAGCAGCACCAGAATAACAATAACTAACAGTGACTAGATGCGTCTAGGTAACCACCTCTCTGCTATGCACTCCACAAATATTTCTTATTAAGTCTTTACAATTCCTCTGGGAGTGAGATCAATTACTTTCCCATTTTTTAAATGAGGAAATTGAAGTCTGAAGAGAGTCTGACTTTGCCCAAGGTCATGGACAACAGGGTTGGGACTTGAACACAGGCAGAATGATCAGGACCAGAGCTCCTCAGCGCATGATGTAATGCTTCTTTCTTCCTTACACTAGAAAAAAATAAGTTCTCCCATTAAAATTCTAAGCACAAGAAATGCAAATATGCCTTATTTTTCTTCTGCTATAAAACTAAACACATGGGAAAATTTCTTTCTGGTGTATTTTTGCATGAAAATATTTCAATATTTCTTAAATGGAAAATGGAGATTAAAAAACAAGTAAATGTTGAATCACTTTGGTGGAATTGTTGCCTCCAAGTACACTATCAGAAAACACATCCCAAAGGTTATGTAACAAAAAGTCTCCCAAATCAAATTAAAATGCTTGAATACAATCAATTTAAAACATGCAGAAAACTCCCCTTTGAAATTCAGGGTCATAAATCTAAATGCCTGTCAAAATCTCCACTTAAATATCTAATAATCATAATGTCTACTGGACATCTCGGATAAAATATATCCAATAGCTGATCTTCCTCCCAAACTTGATCCTCATACTCTCTGACCTATATCAATCCGTAATTTCAACGACATGCTTCCAGTCATTCAGGCCAAACAAATTGAGTCATCTTTATTTCTTATTTCTCTCCCAAACACCACTCTAATCCATTAGAGAGACAGCCCTACCTCCAGAATATGTCGCAAACTGAGCACTTCTAACCATGTCTTTTATTGCCACTCTGCCAAGCCACCACCATCTCTTCTCTAAATTTGCAAGTCTCCTAATTGGACCCTCTGTCCACTCTCACTCCCCTCCCCCATTCCTTCATCTAGTCATCATACTAGCAGCCCTGCCTAGTCTTGTGAGGCTAAGCCTCTCCCCAGGCAGATGCCTCCGGTGCTTTTTTCATCACTCTCAGACTAAAGCCATACTTTTATATGGCCTTCAAGATGGTACACAATTAGACTCGGTCCTCATTTCCTATGTCATTTCTTTTCACTCACTCATTTTGTGGCCTCCTTGCTGTAATTAAAATATGATAGGCATACTACTGTTCCCAGATTTTCAGTGGGTAAGAATAGGAGATGAAGCAAGAAAGTCCAATGATAATTTCCACAGGCTGTTCTATCAGAATTTTCTGTAAGCACTGGAAAATAATTTTGGGTTATGTGACAAGTCAAATATGCATTTTGGAAAGTGTATGATGCAATTTGGAACTGTATGATGCAATTATGCAGGAATGGATTAAAAATGTGTGATACTTAATGCAATTGTAAAATTTAGTGTGTGCTTTTTTTTTTTTTTTTTAAGTTTCCTAACTAGATTTGGGAAGCAAGGTGAGAGATTTGAATAGCATTTTGAAAGTACCATTGAAAGGGTTATCTAAATGAATATTCTAGGCTGAGAAGTGGGGAAAGTCAAAGACAACTGAGGCATGCAGTTTGGGTTGAGTACTTCTTCAAACAGAATCAGTAGACAAGATGTCCTGTATCTACTCTTACCATTAGACCATGCCAACTAATGTACATGAAGTGGTGTGCTTGGGTTTGTGAAGACCATCTAAGGAGAGATTTCACCTATTTTAGAACATTGACTCCACTCCAGAATACTGTTTCTCTATTTACACTCTGACCAATATTTACAAAAAGGGGACTTCATGCTGTAAGGAATCATATTTCTCAAACAAATAGTACCTAGAGAAGATAAAAGTATGACCTAATCACCTAAATACAATAACATGTAGCCAGCTACTCTGGAATTCAAAGTGTTCAAATTGAAATTAGAAACATTTCCTAAGTCTGATGTTTGTTTAAACTTTAAGAAATAAAAAACGACTCTAATGTTCTATCTTTAGATCATATTCTTGTCGTTTGGCAGCTGTTAAAGGCTTTAATGTTTATGTGTCCCAATTCTGTGCACTGCTGGAAGAGCTTGGTTTCACTCTATCTCATACTCTTTAGGACAAAGTCAATTTTTACAAAAAAGTCTCTGATCTTTGATCCCAGCTACCAAGTCTTCCCTCTCTCAGGAAAGAACCATCAAAAGCTGCATTTATACATTTCTTGAGAGGACTACCTTACAAATCACTGCACACACACACTTACATATACACACAGAGAGGGAGAGGGATAGGGAGAGGGGTGAGTGGGGGAAGAAAGAGAGAGAGAGAGGAAAAAGATAAGGTAAGTTAAGGCACTTGGGATAGGGTATAAACGATGAGAAAGAGCACACGTGGGTGCTGGGGTACTTGACACTACTGCATTTGTCTCTCTTCCTACTACCTCAGCCTTCCACACTGATCTGGTTGCCAGTGCCAGCTCTGAGGTTTGAGCAAGGGACCCCTGGATAAAGACACACACTTGCTTTCCTGGAGAGATGTAGGCACAAGCACACCTGGCCACAGCTGTAGCTTCTCGATTACCCTAATAATCAGCCAAGGATTTTGCTTGTCCTTGGAGCCAAAATGAGATCACATTGGATTTCACCAAATGGATGGCTGAGTTAGGAGTAAAAGAGCTTTCAGTCTAGCTGTGGCATGATCATGTCTTAGCCTTTCTTTCCCTCTCATTTGCTACATCATAATTATCTTTATTCTATTTATCTTTGGCCTGGGTTATAGGTTACTTATTTTATATCTGTATTTAACACAATATAAATTCTGCCCATGTCCACAAACTCCTTACTTACTCATTCTCTACAACTAACACATCTGATAAGTTTCCCTCTGTCTCATAATCTTACCAGAATACTTTCTTTATAAGCTTAGCAGTTCTTATGAGTCTAAACTTTTCTATTCTGTTTTCTTTCTCAATAAAAATCCTGAATATTATAATTCTGCAATTGCATACGACAACCCTGTTTAAAATGCTTTTAACAAAAATTAATACCATGATCACTATTTCTAGAGGCTGATTTATATTTTGATCATATGTATTTTTACATGCTTTAAGTACACCTGCTCTTTCAACCTCTATGAAATATAATCTCCAGGAATTTCAAATTATTTTGAACTATCCAAATAGTCAAATCTTAGTACCTGTATCATCTTTGTCTTTGAAAGCACTGTAAATTGGAAATTATTAATGTCATAAAATTGAAGCATTTCTTTACATAGTTTATTTTAAAAACACCTATGTATAGAAATAAAGTAGAACATCAGTAGCTCCTCTAATCAGTCAGGTATGGTTTTTCTGCTCATATATATTTTCATGGTTATAATTTATTCTGAAAGTTACAAAATAAGTCATATTGACCCAATTTGGGACATAATAACTTACCTCATAATCAAAACATTCAGTTAAAATTAAAATATAAGGCCAAATTTAAAGTTGAATTCATAGACATTGAAATACAGAAACTTTGGTTTTGAAACGTATATGGATTTATTTCAATATTTGCAAACTAAAAATGCCTTCTTATAATAATTTGAAATATTCTTGGATTATGCCTTTTATCCTTGATGAGGCAACATTCTTACCAAAATTTAAAAGGGTGATCACTATGCATTCGTCGGCAAAGGATAGAACAATTGTTGATTAATACTAGGAATCTATAAACAAAAATTTCCTAAAGCATTTTTCTCTATAATCTAAAATTTGAGAGCCTCTGATACAAAAGTGTTTGTAATGAGTTTTCCCATTTATGAAAAATTATGGTCACTAAATTCTATGTCTATTAATGGATTTTTTGCATTTAGTAGCATAAGTAGTTCCAGATTAGAAAAAAAAAATGGCTCTCTGTTCTCCAATTCACTCGTAATGAATTGTTAAGCTGTTTTGCCTCAACATGTTTTGGAGATCAAAATTTTCCCATCAGTGTCTGAAGAGACTTCACAAATATGTTTCATTCAACAAGCACTAATTAATTGAACACCTATTATGTACCATGCACTGTATTGGGTATTGAAGCAGAGCACTGAACAAGACAGATACAATCCCTGCTCCCTAGTATTACAGAATGATAAAACATAAACATTAACAAATAATTACAATGAAGGATAATGAGTTTTATCACACAAGAAATGTGCATTGCTAGGGGAGCACACAGCAGGTTAACAGTAAACTGACAAGTGTTTTTGGTACCCGTGCATGTAGAGGGTAATAGCAGGAAAACAACTGTAAGAGTTGCATCTGCTGATATTAGGCATAGTTTAAGAGAGTGTGTGTGTGTGTGTGTGTGTTTGCATATGCATGTGTGTACTTTTTGATATGGAATATTTTTGGTTTTATTTTTGCATTGGTGGCAAATAAATGACCTTGCTATTTTATTCTGTGACTAATATAAGGAATTAATTTTTTTAGATTTATTTTTTATTTATTATATATCCCCCCCCTTTTTTTGCTTGTTCTTGCTGTGTTCATTTTTTTGCATTCTTCTGTGACTGCTTCTCTCCCCCCGCTGTGGCATCCCGCTGAGTCAGCTCACCACGTGGCGGCCTGCCTGCTCACGGCAGCTTGCCCTGCTCGTGGCGGCTTGCCCTGCCCGCAGTGGCTTGCCTTCTCGAGGTGGTCTGCCTGCTCAAGGAGGCCCCAGGAACCAAATCTGGAGCCTCCCATGTGGTAAACTGGAGCCCTACCAATTGAGCTACAGCTGGTTCCTGAGGAATTAAATTTTGTAGAATAAAAAGGACAGCACTGAAAATATAACCATATATGAACCCATAGAGAATGGTGATACTTTTGTTAGAACATTATACTTAAAAAATGTACAAGATTCATCAAGTTTAAAACAATCTTATGCATATCATTGTGCACATTTTCAAAATTGTGTGTGGATACGTTTTAGGATTTAAATCTAGCAAGTAATGTAAATAGTCCTTGCATTTGGCTCAGAAAGTATTTGATATATTATCAACATTTTACCATGAGTAATTAAATGGAATAACCTAAATTTTTCTTCCTCATGCATGAATTTTAAAGCTATTTAATAAGGTTTTCTTACTTTTTCCTAGTCTTTGTGATAGTATCCATATTATCAAAAACAAAAATTACGAATTACTTTATTTTTACCATTGTGTATTTGAGCTTACATTTTATTTTTTAAACAGCTTTGTAGAGATATAATTCCCATACCCTACAATTTACTTATATAAAATAAACAAAATAATTTTGGAAGATTTTTGTTACTTCAGAAAGAAACCTCACATCTGTTAGCAGTCACTTCCTCATCTCTTTCACCCCACTCTCACCTGTAGGCAGTCATGAATCGAGTGCAAATCTCTATTGATTTTCCTATTCTGGACATTCCATATGAATGGAATCATACAATTTGTGATCTTTTGTGTCTGGCTTCACTCAGCCTAACGTTTTAAAGTTTTATTCCTATTGCAACACATATCCGTACTTTATTCCTTTTTATTGCCAAATAATATTCCATTAATGGGTATACCATATTTTATTTATCCATTCATCAGTTTATGGTCATTTGAATTGTTTCCATGTTGGAGCTTTTATGATTCATGTTGCCATGAACATCTGTATACATGATGTTGTGTAGATGTATGTTTTTATTTCTCCTGGGTATATCCCTAGAAGTGGAATTGCTGGGTCATATGTTAACTCTATGTTAAGCATATTGAGGAACTGCCACATTTTTTCTATTTTCTATTCTCACCAGCAATGTCTGAAGGTTCTAATTTCTCCACATCCTCACTAATACTTGTTTTAGTTTACCATTTTTATTAGTCATATTAGTGTGTGTAAAGTAGTATCACATTGAGGTTTGATTTACATTTCTATAATGACTAATTATGTTGAATATCTTTTTATGTGCTTATTGGACATTTGTTTATCTTTTTTGAAGACCTCTATTTAGATTCCTTGCTAATTTTTAATTGGGTAATTTGTCTTTTTATTATTGAATTGTAAATGTTCTTTTTGTATTGTGGAAACCTGTCTTTTATCAGACCTAATGCTTTGCAAATATTTTCTTCGATTCTGTGGGTTGTTTCACTTTCTTGATGATATCAATTGTAGAACAAAATTTTTAAATTTGATGACGTCCAATTTATCTATTTTTTAATTTCTCAATTAGAAAAGTAGATTTACAGAAAAATCATGTAAAAAATAGTTTTCCCATATACCCCCTGTATTAGTCAGTCAAAGGGGTGCTGATGCAAAGTACCAGAAATCTGTTGGTTTTCATTAAGGGTGTTTATTTGGGGTAGAAGCTTACAGTTATAAGACCCTAAGGAGTCCAACTCAAGGTACCATAGAGGTACTTTCTCATCAAAGATAGTTGTTGATGTCTCTGAGGGTTGAGCCTTCCCTCTTCCTCTGAAGGCTCCATGGTCCCAGCTTCTTTTTATCTTTGCTGTAGGCTGGCATAGAGTTCATCTCTCTTCCTGGGGTTTTCTCAGGGCTGCAAACTATCAGGCAAATGGCTCATCCCAGGGCCTCGGGATCCTTTTCCGTGTCTATGGAGCTCTCTCTCTCTTCTCGCATATCTGCTTCTGTGTTCTTGTTTGACTGTCCATTTATATAGGCCATCAAGAGTATAGGGTCTCAACCCTGCATGCCCTAATGATGTCGAATCAAAGCCCTAATCTTGATTTGATGAAGTAAACATAAAACCTTTGAATTTAAACCAATCAAGGGTATCATTCCTAGAGGAACAGACCAGTTTACAAGCCTAATCTCTCTTCTTGGAACTCATAAATAATCTCAAACATCAATACTCCCCAATTGTTGATACTTTGCACTAGTGTGGTCCCTTTGTTACAACTGTTGAAAGAATATTAAAATTTAACTATTAACTATAGTTCACAGTTTACATTAAGTATGTTTTGCCCTGTATATATGTGTATTAGTCAGGGAAACAAAATTGGCAGGAGAGATCTATTAATACTATGAGATTTTAATAAAAATTGTCTCACATGACTGGGAACGCACAAGTCCAGATTTTATAGGGCAGGCTGCAAGCCAGGAACTCCAACGAAGGTTTATGATGAATTCCCCAGGAGAAGCTGGCTGGCTAAATAGGGATGGAAATTCTCTCTTCTGACTGCTGAAATCATCCCTTCTCCTTTCAAAGCCTTCAACTGATCAGATGAAACATCTCTCACTGTTGAAAGCAATCTCCTCAGTTGATTGTAGATCTAATCAACCATAGATGCAATCAACTTACCAATGATATAAGTCCACAAAATGTCCTCACAATAACAATCAGGACAGTGCTTGATTCACCAAATAATTGGAAATCATCACCTGGCCAATTTGAAACATGAACCTAACCTTCACATCACCCGATTATTAACACCTTGTATTAGTGTCATACATTGGATTCGTCAGCCAAAGGGGTGCTGATGCAAAGTACCAGAAATCTGTTGGTTTTTATAAAGGGTGTTTATTAGGGGTAGATGCTTCCTGTTAAAAGGCCCTAAAGAATCCAACTCCAGG
>PVKH010013440.1:0-16860 GCA_004027955.1 Chaetophractus vellerosus | reverse complement strand
GACAGGACACCCTGAGTACAAACAGGGACAGGGAGCAGGGTCAGCCCTGCTGGGGGTGCGCGGAGCCCGGGCAGGCGCCCCCTGCTCCCAGTCCAGAAGCACGCCTCGGGCTCCGTGCACGGGCCCCTGACTGAGAGCCTGAGGGACACTAAGTGTGGGGAGGGGATGCACCCTAAAGGGTCAAGATTTCAGGCATCTCGGAGAGAATGTTTTATATTCTGTCTGTCTGTCCGTTATTTATCAGTCGATTGTACCTATATTTCTACCAGTGTGCACGTATATAGAGATATGTGTTCTTATAGATTATGTCTATCTGCACACAGAATACATATCCATATCTTATCTCTAGAATAAATATGAATATTAATTTATGTATTGTAAAATTCTCACAGTCTTTACAATCAAACTGCACATTTCAAGTCTTTTGTTTGCTTCCCTTACCTCCTTGCAAATTAATAAACTGATTGCCATACAATCTACGGTACTTAAAATACAGAAAATGTGCACTACAACAGAAATGACCACAATGTTCTTTTATTTAATCTTGTGAAGCAGGTATACGTATCCTCATTTACAGAAGGAAAAACAAAGATACATTGTTTCATAACTTGCCCAAAGTCACACAACCTGTATGAGGACATGCATCGTTTGAACCCACTTCTCCCTGATTCCTCTTGTGGTTTTGCTCTATTAGAGTACAGGGAGGGGCAGGATACAAAAGACTTCTAGAAAGACTGTGTAGCCGTTCGATGTAATTATGAATTCCAAAAATCAATATTGAATCATGCTTGTAAACTGGTCTGTTAATCTGGGCATGGGTAAGTTATGATTAGGGCGTTGAGCCCCGCCCCTTGGTGGGTGGGAAATCGAATATAAAAGGCAAGGCACAGGACAGAGGGAGCAGATCTGAGAAGCAGTTGTGAGAAGCAGTTCTGATGTTGGCCTTTTGATGTTGGAGAGAAGGTCCCAGGAGAAGAAAAGTGAGCCGTTCGCCTGATAGTCTACAGCTGGCCTTGTGGAGAGACACAGAGCCGAGAGAGCCTCATGGTCTACAGCTGACCTTGTGGAGGCACAGAGACGCTGAGGCCGGAGAGAAACGCAGCCCCGGGAAGAGAGGAACCCAGAAGCCTGAACCCTGGCAAACGTCGGTAGCTGTCTTGCTCCAACACGTGGCAATGGACTTTGGTGAGGGAAGAAACTTATGCTTTGTGGCCTGGTAACTGTAAGCTTCTACCCCAAATAAACACCCTTCATAAAAACCAACCAATTATTGGGATATTGCAAAGGCACCCCTTTGGCTGACTAATACAGACAGCAACTGGGAAGTCCACCTTCTAGGAGGTCTTATTCTCTATATCTCTTTGTTTTCCTCTTTATCAATATTAGCTGGAGTAAATATAAAGTGCATTCTAAATTATTCCACTTTATTCCCAAATATAATTCATTATTTCCAAGTCAAAAAAAATTTCTTTCAAATTGTTGGTCATCGTGTTGCTTATTTTTGAACTCATTAGCAAGACATCTAAGAGACCAATGACTGAAGACCTTCTGGATACAGACACTGGCCTGCTGCCTTCAAAAGCACAGCGGCCCTCTGGCGGCTCCCTTCCCGTGTAGTGCAGACTCTCCTGGGTGGGAGCAAGCAATCATATCCCACCATATTCCAAGCACTAAGAAGACGGAGCAACATCTGTTCAGTCTTCTGGTTCCTCCCTAATTGATACAAACCGTTTTCCAAAAGCAGCTGCCTCTAGTCAATTACTTTTCCCGAAATCAACAAAACCCGTAAACACCAACCCCCACCAAAAGGCTCATTTGGCTCCTGCTGATACCACTGGAAAGCACGGTGTGCATTAATAGACTTCATTAATTGAATAATCACAGAAATGAAATGTCTATAACTCACTCACGGATTTGGTGGGATGAGATTATTGTTTAATGCTGGAGATCTCGGCTTTCCTCTCCTCACTGCAGAAGGACGTGAAGTACATTTGCACCTTGGGCATGCTCTCCCAGGAGAACCTGTTTCTAGTTTGAAATCATACCTGCTCTCAGCAAGCATCATTCTTTACCTAAAAAATAGTCGATGGATGTGTATCCAGTTAGCCTGAAAAATAATTATCTAGTAGATGTAAATGTATTCACCTGATGTGTACACAGCAAAATGTCACTTATATTTTTGAAGGATCACATCCAATTACAATCTTTATAGGGTAATCTAAGGAGGAGAAAAATACTCAACTAAGCTCTCTGATTAAAAGCTTGTAAGCCCTGGGCAGACAGTGAGAGAACAGTGCTCTTCTGGGACTGTGAAGTACAGAAGAAGGACAGGGCACTGGGCACTTGGGAGAAGGGCCCAGAGAAGGAAAATGGAAAACCGGGTCGGCATCTCTGACTTCCCCTCCCGCTTGCCTGTTGCTGTCCAAATCCTACCCAGAGCTGGCGTGATGCTGTCTAGGAGGTTCCAAGTGGCCTGTCACCCACCACCTTTCAGGCAGAGACACAGGGACAACCATCATGCTCTTTCTTCTCCACCTGGGGCCAGGCTCTGTAGCAGTCCATTGGCAAGGGAGAGTGGAGGTCTGGGGTATGCAGTAAGTGAAGGGTCTTTCTCTATCCAGGGAATAGACCCGTCAACACAGCCAGATCACTGGCCACATGTGCTCACCCATCTGGACAGTTTTGGCTGATGAATGTGCACAGTCAGTATAAACCAGTAAATGAACACCCTTTGCTGAGTTAGTGCTGAGTACTTCCTGCTCACTTCCCTAAAACCAGATGCTCAGGCACATAGAGATTAATCAACATTACTGTCATCAGACCTGCTTATTGCAGTCACTGTTTGTGGCTTTAGCCTTGGCTTAATAAAAGCTATCATAAACCCAAGTTTACACGAGAGAGAGAGATTTTTTTCACTATCAACAGCCTTTAATCCAAAAGAAAAATAAAATTAATCAAGAGACAGAGATGAATCAAAAGTAATATTTTCTCCTATATACAAATATGTTTAATTTCAACCACCTTTTCAGTTAGACAATGGAAAGTAAATCTTTATTCCAAAAAATAGCAAATAAATACTAGATGAGTAAGTACAAAATAAATAAGTTAGAGTCCCATTGCAACCTGTAAAAGAATAGAAATAATGAGCTGAAAAGATAGACTAGGAGGAAAAAGAAAGAGATTTAAATGGAAAGGTAAGTAGGAATAAAGTACAGAACTAGGAATCAAAACAGTTGTAAACAAAAGAAGTGTGGGGAGAAGAGACCATGAGAGAGGGAGAGGAGAGAAAAGGAAGACATAATGGACTTGGGTGGGGGAATGAAATACCAAAAGAGTCTCGATAAAGACATTCAGAGTAGCCAACGAAAGAAGGGGAAATTAAGAGAGAAAACTAAAACGACAGAAGAATTAGATCATTAATGCAACAAATTCCTGCTTGTCATCACAGAGTCAGTTGCTCATTTGTACTATAAATCTTAAGTATTTTGCCACTTTCACTATTTTGGGAAAGACATATTATTGGGGTTTGAGTCATTTATTTTTACATTCAACAAATAATAATTAAACTCTCATGGGTGATACATTGTTCCAGGCACTGGGGTAGACAAGACAATGCCCGGGCCTTGTGCCACTGCTTTTCTGGAATGGGCGAAGTTCAGTCCTCGTGGAGTGTAGTGATGGAATCATGTTGGCAGCCCCACCAAACCCAGTGGGAAAAGAGCAGTTTCCAAAAGAAAATTATTCCTATTTGTGTTGGGGAGGGGGGAACATGATCATCAAAGCAACAGATAGATGGACAACATAGGCTGGCATCATATACCATTTTATAGAAATAAATAGACAGACAGAGAAAACATCTGAAAGAGATTAATTTTATCCAGATAATTTGGCTACTATGTGGCATAAGCAGAATTTTAACATAAACTTGTTCTTTCTCAATGGGGGAGCAAAACTTGGTTCTTTAGGAGAGCCAAATAATTTTAGATGCTACAAAGTTCTAGGGTACATAAACAGATCCACAGAATATCTGTGATATTAAAATTTTATAGAAGGAGGAGGCACAGACAATCAGGGGGAAAATATCTGAAATAATTCCTTACTAGACTTCCAGCTGGACAAAATGGTACAAACTTATCTCATCCTGATCCTTCCTGCCAAGTATAGATATAAACCCTGGAAATAGCTCAAGAGGCAACCAACAGAGTACTCTAAAAGCTGGAAAGAAGAAGGTGAACTGGCTGGGGGTCCTATAGAGAAGCAACACAGTGACATGATGCCTAAAGACCCTTCACCCAACAGCAAAAGGTACCCCAGGCCCAGGAGCTCCTGACTCCCATCCTAGCAACAGAAGGCAGTGTGGCTAGGCTAGTTCCTTCCCTCAATAGAAAGTGAGTCTCACCAACACCGGGAAGCCCAATGGCACCAGGAAAGAAAATTGAGCTGGAGCCTCACGCTGACAATAAGTGGCCAAAGGAGGGCTTCCACATCACTAGGCCTGAGACTAGAGACTCCTGGTGTCACCAGCAGCACAAAAAGCATCCTGGGGCAGGAAGCACTCTCCTTCTTCTCCAAGCCTGAGACTCCCCTCTCCAACCTAGAGAACCAGACAACTGGGCAGTACTGGCAGGGTGGATTTTATAACGACTGGTGTGGGCCAGAAGCTTTTGTGTCCCCATGGGCTGAGAATCCCTCCCCTCACCTAGAGACTCCAGGCACCCAGGCAGCATCGGCCAGAGCATCCCACCACAAGAGCCTGGCCTGGAAGCACTCTTCATCCCCATTGCCTGGCCCAGGGAGGCTCATTGCACCCTCTCAAGAGGTACCACCAGTATCAGTGGGAGCCCACACAGTATCAGACAAAGCAAGCAGGCCACGACAGCACCACAAGGCTCAGAACATCCTATGATATATCATATAAATAAATAAAAGCAGAAAATCTGAAGCTGTCCTTTAACAAAAGGGGAGGGGGCTGCTCCTTAGGAGGGTGATAATGAAAGAAAGTTGAGAAACACTGAGCAATCTATGCTCTAACCTCTACCTTGTGTTGCATTTCTGAAATCAACCTGATTATGCCTTTTGATATTTACAACTGGTATATCAAACAAGGGTTCAGGCTAGAACTTCAACAGCTTGTGCTCTGCCACATCAACTGGTAGAGCTACTCTAATAAATAAAGACTGGAGACACAGGCTGTTCAAATAAGACATTGAGGCACTCCAGTGCAAAGCAAACACTGAGCCAGTGGCTTAGTTGACTTGTTAACCATGTTTTTAACTTAGTTGCCCTAAAAGAATGATTAGTTTCAGAGTCTGGGGACATAGCTTCCAATATTTTCATCCCTCTTTTGTCTCAAATGAGGTTTCACATATCCAAGAATGGCCATCAGCACACTAAGACCAATAACTGTTTACTTTTGGGACACCCCATGCCAGTGGTCCGTGTGTCAGCCAGAGGGCAACAGGAAAAAGTCACAAGGCAGGATATTCTGGGTGCAATGCAGGTACAACAGAAATCTACCAACGGGCAAGTGAATTTTTCATATTTTGAAATTAAGATGGTAATTATTATCCAAGCAGACAAAAAAGAGATAACCAATCATTACTGTGATTATTTCAAAGCATTTTGCATCTTTCCAAAGTAAACTTAAGATACCCACACAAATGAGGAGCACCCCAAGAGAAATTTTTCACATGATTTCTGTACTCAAAACAAAAGTGTCTTTTCTCAGATCTCCTGGATCTAAAAAATCCTCATTTTATGATGGCAGGGCAGGTTGGAACGTCCAGTCGCAGTTTTCCCAATGGGCAGTTCAGTGGTAGATGGACAAATGGCTCAGAAATAAAGCCCTTAGTCATTCCCCACAGCAGGACTCAGGCCAGCATATGTGTCTAGAAGGTGGGAATGTCTGACCAAAGAAAGGGTGATTCTCTCAATCAAAAATGTGTGACTTCAATAAGATTCAAATACATACCCGCCAATGCTGACCATGTGGGAGGGTGTGGGCGGTGTGGGGAGTCCCTTGTGTAACGTTTATGTGATCTAAATATCTTTTAAAACTATATTTTAAATTTTTTAAAAAGATTCCAATACAGAAATCATTTACTCTTATTCTCATCTGACATCAGAATTTTTCACTAAAACACTGTTACAGGTTTTATGACACTAAGAAGAAAAATCTGTGTCCAAAATCAGATTGAAAGGGTGAGAGTATAGCTTTTGACTCTTTATATTTTCGTTACAAGTCTGGACCAGCTATACCATGTTCAGAAGGGCACATATTTTACAGCAAATCTGACAAATGCATGTCTTTTGTGCTTCTCTGAAAGTTAAGGAGTGTCCTTCTTCCAAAAGAAATCAGGGGTATCTATTTTGGTACTGGAAAAACCTGTTAAAGCAAAAACTGGTCACCTGGTATAAGATTCTGTCTTATAGAAGCTATTTTCAGTCTTGAGGGTTTTGACCAAGTATAAATCCTAAGAATGCAAATATTCAATGCAGTCAGGAAAAGGGGATTCTGGGTATACCTCTACCATCAACCAGGCGAGTGACCCTGACTAATCTCTTTGCTTCTCATTGAAATACAGCATGGGATAACTAAGACCTTGGCCAGTTATGCCAACTTGTCCTCTAAAAAGGAAAAGGGACTCAGATCTCTAATGAAAAAAAACAAGTTTGTCTGCAGGCATTTCTGATTTTCTAGTAGGAGGAAGAGTATTGACATTCACTGAATGAAATGTTTGCAAATTAGCTATTAACCCCATTTGACAGATGAGATAAAAGGTGGATCAAAGAATTTAAATGACTCTTCCAAGACCATTCTGCAGAAATAAGAGTAAAATACAGACCAAAGAGACCATGTGATTTATTCTATACCACACTGCCTCTTGGCACTTAGAGCCAAACATTACCACAAAGTCACTCTTCATCCTTTAAATGATTGATGAAAATTCACTTGCTGGCCAAAGAAATATACCTTCAGAAAAGATTTAGTGGGAAAAAATCGCACAACCGAACAAATGCGCTGTGAAGACAGTCTACCTGCTTATGGTCCAACTCTGGCACAAACTGCAGTGTCGCTTTTATCTGCATGACAAACCTGCCAGGTGGGTGAAGCAGGCATTTTCATTGCTTCGTCTCACATACAGTTGAGTTAACCCCAAAGCAAAGAAGTGACTCTCCACAATCAAACATGGGACAGAGCCAGAAAGCAAAACACACCCCCTCTTCCAGACTTGGCTGTTTTCACTCTGCATTCGGGTCACCCACCCTATCGGAATCAGAGCTGGCAGGTAATAGTCCTCCTGCCTTGATCCACGGCTGCTTGTGTTTTCTTCCTCAGCATGGGAAGGAAAACTTCTTTTAGAAAAAGTATGTATTTGAATTGGGCTCACAGAACAATTAGAAAATTCTGCACAGCAATCTTACATCAAGTCTGTAGAATTCATTCTCTCATGAAGTCTCTGAGTTGCTTTTATTCTTCTCACCCCTGGGAGGTGGAGCTGGAAGAGGAGTTACCAGATTTACAGCTAATATGAGGGCTCTGAGATTGAAGACTTTGGGCTCCAGAGTCCAGGGATGACCCCAGTCAAGGGAGAACACCAATTGCCTGCTTCAGTGCTGTCTTCTCATGATCCTGCCGGCCGTGGCAAGAAGGAATCCCTTTGCCCTATTCTTCACAGAGAACTCAAGCCATCCCCTGGTTCATACAATCTCACTCAACATTAACTACACTTCCAAGAAAATTCACTCGTGTGCTCTACCTTATGCTACAAGGTAGATCCAATTTCACAGGTTGTTATTTTTCATCTTCTGACTTACCACACTTGGGAGCTGCCTTGGAATAGACAAGTAGATCTGTTGGGGAAAAAAAAATGTAATAACTCAACAGAAAAAAATTTTAAATATAGGCACAAAAGAAAAAGCCTTTGGGATTCAATGCGTTGAGATAATCTAGTGCAAATGCAGTTAGTTGAGCTGAAATGTGCATAAAACATTCCTCAGTTTTACATGTATTTTTCAAAATAAAGGTGGCCATTTTTTGTCTTCCCCAGAGCCAGCCAGCTTCACTCTTCCAGCTCCCTTCTCAAACTCTCTTCCATCTTAGAAGGCCAGCTCCCTCAGGCAGCACACAGCACTTGCATGGAAGTGTGCACACACCAGTACCTCCCACACACACGTGACGCTTTCATGCTGCTTCTTTGCTTTTGCTGTTTTTACAAGCAAACATAAATGCAGAAAATGCTTCGAGAACTCCCTGCCTGATATGACTTGCGTGGATGGTCTTTACCAATGCGCCACCCCCAGCCACCAAGCCTACCACACACTCACATTTCAACCCTCCTCGTGGCCTTAAAGCTTTAACTGCTTTTTTCACCCTGCCCTAGTCTTCAAAAAAAGAGCCACGTTGGTGGTATTAGCCCTTCTCTCTTAAAAAATGAAAATACCTCTGAAATATTATTTGCTTTAATTCATAAAAGTGAAATAGCTTGACCCTGACAATTGCTGACCACACCGTGGAGATGAGCATTTTCATTTGGGAAGGTAAGAAGTGGGGATTTGGAGGCACTAAGGGGTTGGGGCTAAAGAGGCAGCCTGGGCCTGGGGTACTACCAAAAGCCATTAGCACCCTGTGGGCACCAGGACACAGGAGAGAACGTAAATAACAGTAGTGAGAGGGAGAGGAAAAGTCAGCATTCCTTTGGAAAAGTAGGCCTCGCAGACGCGTCTACCCTGGAAAGGAAGGACGGTCCCTTCCTCCTTCTTCAACCCCACGCTTGCACCTTCCCGTCTGCTGAGTCAGCACAACACAGCTGCGGCCTCTAGGAGCCAGCTCGGAGGATGGCCCCACTGCAAGGGAAGCCCAGTCACCTGGTGGGCTGTGGACATCAGTGTGACCTGGTCTGGAAGCGCCACCAGCGTCTACACCACTTCGTGGGGCCACAGTTTATGAATTCCAGTTGACTGAGAAAAAAATAGCAGAGACTGTTAAAATCAACCCGTTTCCCATATTCAGCCTTCAAATGTAACCAAACCATGGGACAAAGGCCCAAAACACAACACCAGGAATTCAAATATGGCCTGGAAGATGTTATGGCGTGCAATACGTACGTGACGCCATGCTTTCTTCTATTTTATGTCCTCAGCCTACTTCATTGGGACGTCTCCCCTTTTTCACACAAATTTAGAAGACATGCAAATTACTATTAAAAAGTTTATTTTCAAAGAGGCCATTGAAGTAGTAGAAAAGATTGTCCAATTACCAAACAAACAAATAACTTTAAATCCAAATCAACATTCTGCACATTTTTAAAAAATTCCAAGTGGATGGTATATTTTTAGTAAAACAGCTTGGAGGAAACTGAATGCTTTGAGGAGACAGAACAGCTTTTAGGAAAAGAACCTGAGACAAGCACTATGTTTGTTTTTATCCTTTAGTTTTATTACTAAAACTAATTATCCTGTCTGAGCCTAAAGAAGAATGAAATCTCTCTCCATGGCATTAATCCAAGTTTAAGTTTCCATAAAAGTATGTTTGGATTTAAAACCAATTTAGTGTTGTGTTTTTGTATCTTTATAACAGGGAATAAAATGTAAAAGCATTGAGATTCAGTTTATAAACAACATCAACTCTGTTAACATTTGGAACTCAAAATGTCATTAAAATAAAATCTCTTCCCATCTCTGTGAAGGCTTGGAGCTATGTACCCCAGAAAAGTATGTCATTAAACTCAATCCATTCCTATGGGTATGAGCCCTGGTAAATAGGAAGGACCTTTTGATGAGGCTATGTCAGTTAGGTATGGCCCTTTTGACTGGGTAAGGGTGTGTCTTAATCCTATTATTGAAGGCCTTACAGGAAAGCCCAGAGAGGGAGAGGAAAGCCACAGGGAGGCAGCAGCCAGAAGCTGGAAGTGAACAGAACACAGAGAAGCCAGGAGAGGCCGCCATGTGCATCAACATGTGACAGAAAAGCCAAGAAGCAAGGATCACCGGCAGCCAGCCCCAGAATGCCACAGTCTTATCACCTTTCTGACGCCTTGATTTTAGACTTCTCCTGGCTTCAAATCCAAGAGCTGATAAAGTCCCATTTTAAGCCAACCCATTGCATGATATTTGCTTAGCAGCCAGGAAACTAAAACAATCTCTATGACAAATACATATGTGGCCATCTAGACTTTTTTACTTCTTCTACTTCCACTCAAGTACACACTCCAAGCAGGTGTTCTTATTTTTAAGGGGAAATAGTTCAATACAAGGCTTCTGGGTTGAAAAGATAACCACTTTAGAGGTGGATATACTGTCTCTCCATTTCCCACTAAAATGCCCATGGTCCACGAAGAAAATGATGGAAAGTCACAACTTTGAAAATTGAGGTTCATAGGCAGCCAATCACCACAATCATTTCTTCAGGCATTGTCTTAGTTTGCCAGGCTGCTAGGACAAATGCCACACAATGGGTTTTGGCTTTGTGGAAGCTGATTGTAACCTGCAACCTTTCTCTGGGACCCACAAAGAAACCCTGTGCTTGGGACCAGGGCAGGATGATAGATGTGGGCTAACACCCTTGGGCATCTCAGCTAGTGGCCTACCCACACATTTCCCTTCTGCCCTGAGCAAATGTGAATGTTCCCCAACTGAGTATGTAATTTTTATGGCACCAGGCCCACCTCCATCTACATCTGTTCCCAGTAGGGAAAGAGCACTTCCCTCCACAATGGCACAAGACTGTGTGCATAGGTTGTGTGCCCATGTTGACACCAGATCGAGACTGTTGGCCATGGGGGATGGACACATTGTGGAAGCTGACCTTGCTGTCTCTTCTCTGTGTCGGTGAACGCTGTTCCACCTGGTGCCCGTGTGAGTCGTGCATTGTTGGTGACTCCAACACCTGCAAGCCGTGGAGTGAGTTGGGGTCCTAGTACTCTGCTCCTGATGGCCAATGTTCTTATGCCCTTTGCTACCTCCCTTGTGGTGAGACCCCTCCCCTCAAGATGGTACCTGGTGTCTCTCTGTCAGCCTGAAAATTTGACATGACCATCAGGGTGCCAACAGCTCAGCACTTTGGTGCAGAGAGCAGTGTGCCAACCGGAAGTCACGGCTCATGGTTTTGAGCTAGAAGAAGTCCAAAATAAAGATATGGGCATGGCTTGCTTTCTGTCAGAGTCTGTAGTGTGCTGGTACAGGCTGCCATCAATCCCTGGGTACCTTGGCTTAAATCTCTGCCTCATGTCACATGGCAGTGGCCTCTCCTTTTTCACTTCTGTGGTTCCTCATTCTCTTTTCAAGGCCCCCAATGATACAGATTAAGGCCCACCCTGATCCAGATGGTGAGACCTTAACTAGGAAGAACATCTGCAAAGGGTCATATCTGTAAAGGGCTTCATACCCACAAGAACACGGATTCAGATGAAGAGCGTGTCTGTGCTGGGGAACACAGTTCAGCCCACCACAGGCTTTCACACACGTTCGTGGACACCTGCTCTGTGCCAGGCACGATGGGAGCGATTGGATACAGAGTCCTAGAGACACGGCCGATTCCCCAAGGAGGCCACACTCTGCAGAGCAAGGCAGACCCTTGTACCTTGGGAGAATGTTTATTAAATGGAGCCAGAAGAGAACTGATTAAGGCTATGACCTAAGCCTGATTTTTGTTCTGAAACAGCATAGTTTGGCCAGCCAGGATGTAGATATAAAGGTAATTGAAACATCTGCCACTGGCTGAGCTCTCTATAAAACTGAAATTCAGGTAACTGACCCCTTATTGCATAGGTCTGTTTTTTTAAAGCCAGAGTTGATTTCCTCTCCCTGCAGTTCATTAGCATCTATATTTACTTATAGACTCAACTCATGCCATGCAATACGGCGTGGGGGAGAAAAAGTAGTATCTGGTATGCTCACGGCCAGTAAAGTACTGTAGCTGGACTCTGGAAGTAAGATCATCTGGGGCCGTAGGTTAAAGCAGAATGATAGATTGTCATAGATGCATTGGTTATTCTTAAGTATGGGGCTGCTCACAGTCACCTAGGAAGCCCTTAAGAAATGCAAGTCCCACGTCCTACCTCCAGAGATTAAATTTCAGTAAATATGAGATGAGATCTAATGACTACATATTTTCTAAGGCTTCTCGAGGTATTCTGTTGAACAGTAAGATTTGGAAAGCACTGCCCTGGAGGTAAATATTCTTTTCCACAGTAAAATTTAACTGGGCCATGCAGGCAGTCTATCAGGGATGCACAAAATAAGTAAGTTGTAAGAAATATGGCTTAGATCTATTCAAAGACTTCTACAAGCATCCAAGGGGACTTAGAAGGCCAAAGGGAATCTATGCCCCTTTTAATTTAGCAAAAACTGGATTTTGAAAGATCTCTCATTGGCTGAAGGGCAAACAAAGAAACATTGCCAACTCAAAGCATATAAAACCATTCTGTCACATAATAGAAAGAAATAGCCTGAAACTAGAAAGGGAAAGTTAACCTCCAAAAAAAGTGTCCTAAAATAAACAGACTATTTCACAAAATATATGCTTTATGGTGGTTACTTCTGTTCGGGTGTAGCCCACCTCCATCAGGGTGGGTCTTAATCCTATTCCTGGAGTCCTTTGTAAGAGAATAGAATTCAGACAGCAAGAGAAAAAGCCACAGAAAGCCAGAAGCTGAAGTCAATGAAGCCTGGAAGAGAAGGGAGAGACCAGCAGACACCACCATGTGCCTTGCCAGGTGGCTGAGGAGCCAAGGTTCGCAGGCAGCCAGTCTTTGGGAAGAATCACCTGATGATGCCTTGATTTGGACATTTTCCCAACTTCAAAGCTGTAATCAAATAAATTCCGATTGTTTAACCCGACCCATTTCATGATATTTGCTTTGAGCAGCCGAGAAAACTAAACCATGCTTCATTTCAATAAAATACAGGGAAATGTGGCTCCCATCAAACATGGATAAGAAGCCATAAGGGGTTTATTCATCCAAAGGTTAAGATTGAAAAAGAAATTGAGGAAAATTAGATTTCAAAACAGCTAAAAGTACAAAGAGAAAATTGAAATTTGTATTGAAAAGTATGTAAAGGAGCCTCTATATTATCCAAAATTGAAAACATTATGAAGGTAAATCTTTAAATTGCTTCCAAGAATCAAAGATGGCAATGGTGAGACAAAAGCAGAAGTACAGGGAGTAAAGTATGTTGAGATCCAAATTATGACCAAAAGGTGTATTTAAAATTGAAAAAACTGGAAAGAAAGAAATACAATAGAAGAAAATGTTCCTTCATCTGAACAAAGACTGCTTCTTCAGAAAGGAGTCTTCCTTTTTGACAACAAAATTAGGTGAAAGACCTTTATTCTAAGACTTGACTTGGTAATGAAGCTAAACCAGGATAATAGTGTCAAAATATAATTTTCCAAAAATTAAAACATGACTTGTAAATATATAGAATACACATGTTAACGAGCTAATAAGGAAATCAGCAAGATAATAAACCTGGTTCCTGGGAGAATTCAAGAGAGTGAGTAGAAAATCTCTGAAAGAAAACTATTGGACAATACTTGCTGAATTAGAAGCATAACTACTTAATGTTCCACAGAGCAATAAAAATGTCCTTGCATTTTTACAGGACAAAAATCTACAAATTTATGTGTAATTTCACCAAACTGTGACCTTAATCAATCATATACAGCAAATCAAGAAAAGGATTACATTCTTAGAGAATAAAGCAATCCTTCAGGAGTCCTCTTAGACAATGCTCCAATATGACATTTTGAAAGGACACATAGTCATACTCTAGACTTATTTCCAAATTCTAGATAATTTTTCTCAGCCCTAATGATTATAAATAATCCCTAGAGATGACTCTTGATCACAAAAAGGCTGGACTCTGCATGTTGGCCTCTTTAATTAACCTAGAAGAGTGTTAAAGCTACATATAAGCTTTCATATAACAAATCTAGAAGGATAAGGGGTTGAGCAACTACAAAGACCACAAGATTAACTTCTTTCTGGAGCTTTCACAGATGCTAGGATGGGACTTTTTAAAGCTTCTATTATTTGCATTTCTGTTCTCAGGCTAGGAAACCAAACCCCAAAACTAATCTCCACTCTCTTTCACCTGCATTACCTATAAATATGGGTGCCTTCCTTTTTTTCTCAAAGTTCCCCAAATTTTCTAAATGTCTGGTCTGCCAGGAATGGAGCTCCCTTATTATCAGTAAGGCTGCAAAGCTGTCATCCACGGAACTGGCATCAGAGCAGTTTCCTGGAGGAACTTTGTAGACATTGGTTCCACACATGAAGTACAAATGCATTCCTTAATGGCAGGTTTTCCATACCTGGTCGAATCAGATTTATTCTCAACTACAGCTCTCCACGTATATCCTTGATTGCAAAACAAGATTCTTATTTAAGCTATGACAATAATTCTACTGTCATTGAAAGTAAAGAGACCCAGTACAAGTATTTGCTCCGGAATTATTAAGGGTCAGGGAGAATACAACGTCATTTAAAGAAAGTTTTATTTCACTTACAAAAAGCATAGTCTACTAAATTGAGGGTTAGAGAGAAAGGAAAAAGAGAGATAAAGGGCTTCCTCATAGTCTCGTAAATAATGAACACTGAAAATAATACCAACAATAGTCCAGGACAAATAACCACAATTAGTTTTTACTTCCTCAGTTCACTCAGCTCTATGTCATTAGTTCTTGATTGGCTGGATCTTCTGTCAGCAGCCTGCTTTCACGACGCCATCTGCTGCTAGACTAGAAAGAGGCTTGAAAGTTGACTGGTGTCCCAGTGCTGTGTGAAAAGTGTCTGAGCAATGTCCGTCAGGAAGCTTCTCTCCAAGTCTGTTCCTTGGAGTATAAATAGTGAGCAGTGTTGGCACAGTTCTTCCCCCAAGGCTCTGAAGACAGTCCATCTTTGTTGAAGACCCAATTTCCGCCCTATAGCTGATAACCGAGCCTCCAGTAGAAGCCACCTGCCAACGACAGCCAAGGACGTCTCCTAATGGAGGAAGGTGATATCGCCTCCCAGGGTACACCTTACACAGCGAACACAACACTGGCCAGCGTTTCTCCTGTAAGAAAGAACATACGCAATTCACCTGAAACGAGTATACTCTCTAAAATAGGTTCATATTAATAACAGCCTTTTATCTAAATAAAATTTATCAAGGGGAAGAAGAGCTTTACTTTTTGATTTGACACTCCCCGGGCAGCACCTAACATAGTGCTGAGCTATTTCAGAAACATGGAACAGATCATTTCAATGTAACTATAAGGTAGACAGCCTCTTTTGTGTTGACCAGGAGCTCTCTGGGAAATTCAAGATAGTCCAGGTGTAACAGACACCTTGACATCCCCCACCCCCCGAATTCAGTGATGGGAAGGTAAAACAGTGAACAGAAGAGAGATTAGGTCAGGTGGTCACCTCAGCTCATAGGTGCTTGAGTCAAGGTGACAATACAATATTTTTGAATGAGCATACAAAAGATAACACAATTGTAAGGAAACAGTTATTTCAGGAGTTAGGAAGTTTTGTAGTTTGATAATCGAGGACATAACAGAGTCAGCACAAAGTCCAGTAGTTTTATTGGGATATGGATTTTTTTCTATTTGGGAAGAATAACTTTTTACTAACTGTATTTTTTTTTAGCAGATTGAACCCTCAAAGACAAGTTTGTCATTTTAACAGAGGAAAAACCAAATTCCACTCTTGTATTAATATAATATTTGGTAGCAAAATATTCCCTAACTTTTAAAAAAATTTTAATCAAAAGCAAACCACAAATTTTAACACATTCCATTACTTTCCTTCATATTCATTATTTGCAGTTATTATGAATCAAGGCACATAAAATTTTCTTTCTACAAACCATCTATACCTTGCTATATCCGTTTAGGTTTTGCTTTCCCTATCCTCTATTACATTTTAAAAGAACCGCAATTGTTACTTTCAAGAAAACTATTCTCTATTTCCCTTGATTACTTTGTTTATTCACTTGTATTTCTGTCATCACTCTTCCCAGTACAGCCCCAATAACTCAACTTTTAGTCAAATTATCTCACTTCTCTTTCACAGAAATAAATGGCAAAGTAGATACTCCAATATATATAAGCAGGCCGACCAATTTCATCAGCTCACATAATAGGCCCCTTCTGCCACACGCCACAGGCTTCCCGGACATACCTTAACAGGCCAAAATTAACACTGCCCTTAACGTGACAAAGTTACATATGCACTGCAATATGAAAGAAGCAAAATTATATATTTTTAAACTATGCTTTGTGACCATTGTTTCAATTGTCTATCTTATTTAGAATTTATCAAAAAATTAAATAATTATTCATTAATTAGCTCTAGGTAATATTAATTAGTTCAAAAGTTTCAAGTTACTTGAGGATCTTAGAAATTATATTTAAGCTGAAATAGGACAGAGCAAAATAATTACCACTGATATCAAAAGTTTATCGATATGTAAATACAAATCATTTATAGAGATGGAAATAGATTAGCAATTAGATATTGCAGGAGAAGGATAAGGGGAAGGGATTTTTGTTAGTTTTTGTTTTTTATTTTTTTGTTGTTGTTTCCTTTTTCTTTTATGGAGTAAGGAAAAAGTTTATCGATTATTATTGAATTTATTTGAACACAAAGTTTTATATGGGTCATAATTTTTAAACACTGATATTGCATTCCACATTGATAAAAGCGGGGCACAATATATAGTTGTTTTAAGTCAATATTATAAAGGAATCTGATTGGTTCCAGGGTTTTTCTTAACTACATGAACTTTAGATTCTTTCAGAAAAAAATCTTCTGAGCAAGGGGGTTTCTCTGAGGAAAGATTTTAGATCTTGTTTATGTTTTTCCCCTA
>PVKH010013439.1:0-16859 GCA_004027955.1 Chaetophractus vellerosus | reverse complement strand
CAGTTCTGGTGGGTCTTCTGTTTGCTTTGTATAATATGGGTGAATTCTCATTGACTCTTAATAGTCTACACGACTTATTTGAGTGGTAAAATGCCCTGTATCTCTAAATTGAATTGGCTTACGTGTGTCAGAAGATTGGAAGCAGGGATTAGGGGAGTTGCTATACTTAGATTTTATTTTGCAGAACAAAAAAATAGGGTATTTAAAGATAGTACAATAAATATTGCCATAATACTGGAAAATGCAAATATTTGCCTGGTATACATAATGTGATCAGATGGCTAGTATTGATGACCAGAAAATGAAGATAAATCCTAATATTTTAGATTTTGTTATATTCATTTGTGGTAGTATTTCTAAATCTCATGGTAGAGTGGAGATGGAAGAATATAAACCTGAAAGTGAAATTCCTTTTCCATTTCCTCATGAAACTTTAAATCTTCTGACAGAGAAAGTCAATTCAGTTTCCACTTTTCCTTCCCATCAGCCATTTACACCAATTCCCTTCACATTGTTCAAATGATAAGGGGAAACTAAGATGAACTCTTCCATAGTTTATTGCTCTCCAAATTTGGGAATATTCATGAGAGTCCATAGGATGCTGTTAACTCATCATTAAGACTTCTGGGATTGGGGTGGGTTAGAATGTTCTAATTTTCCCATCCTGCCAACTTATAAAGTTTAGAGTATAGGATGTTCACCTTTCCTTGCCTGGTTCCTACTTGTGCCTTTTACATTTTTTTTATTGGTTTTTATAAATTGGGAGCATTTATTAGGTATGGGGGGGGGAGAATCAGTAAACATCTTTTTCTGCTATAGTCACCTACACTTCTTGATTATCATATTTATGAATAATTAAAACAATTAAAACACTTTTATACACTAATTGCTGTAAAATAAGCTTATATTCCTTTTGTAAGGAAAATGTCATTTAAAATTTTTTATTTTCTATTTCTTCTTCAAGGTCTATTTCAATTGCTACTTCTTCCAAGAAACCTTATCTGATATTCCTAGCCAAAATAATTTCTTATTACATTGAATTTTCATAGTATTTTTTTATTCATTTAAAATACATTTTATTAACTGCTATCACAGTCCAGATACTTTTTAGGAACTAAAGCTATTATATAAAATATGATCTTTATGGTAAGATTTTGCTGTGTAAAATAGTATCTTTACTATACTACCATTTTAGTGAATGGAGGTAGAGGGTAGTTGACAGGCTTCCCATCATCCATTTAACTATTTGGTTCTATTCATTTTAGCTTATTGAGAATCTCACACACAATCTCATACAATGTCTAGTACACAGTAGGAGCTAATGAATATCTGTTGAATTAATGAACCCAAAATGAATGTCTTTTTAGGTGGGATGTGGAAAGATAGTGCTAACTGCAGAAGAGGGGTAAAGGGAGTAGTTGTAGCTTCCAGGTAAGATTTCAGATATTTGGCCAGGAGGATACTTGCATAGGCAATTGTAACAGCCTCCCAGTGGTACAGGTATATAAAAATAACAAAGCTAATCTCAGGTAGATAGTCAAGGCTAAAACATGATAGTCACAGAGATTCTTGGAGCAGAAGCAGCCAGCCCAGGAAGCACTGAAAGGGCCTCTGTGATCTGCAATGGGAAGGTTAAGCCATATTTCATTGTTCTACCCTTCTTCAGGTTATGAATTTTTGCCCATATTACCTAGCACATAAAGTGCAAAATCATTCATAAGTAACTCCCAGGGGAAGGGTATGAGTGCCCAGAGACTTAGAAAGAGTTGAACTCTTATAATTAATTTCATTCTGGGAAGGCTAAACTGGGAACTTTTTTCCTTTACTTATTGTAAGGGTGCCACATGGTTAGCTTTTGGCAAGATGAAGTTGACATTTTTCCAAAATAGGGTTCTTCACAGGCATCTCATTTAGAACATTAAGAAATGAAAAATCATTCTTTTTAATTAAGCAACCAAGAGCTAAGAGGAACCAGAATGGGAAGCAAAGGAATCAAGGAAGCTAGGCTACAATTATAATTTGCTTAAAAAAAAATATATATAGACTACATGAAAAGCACATAGTGTTAAGTAAAGGTTATTTATTATTATTATTATTATCATCATTCCAAAGGAATCCGAATATTTCAATCATGAGAATTTGTCAATATAGAGAGCAAGAGAAAATTTTAGGGATGAAGAAAAGAACATGAGCAAGACCTTGAAATAAATTGAGAAAGCTGACTGAGGCCTCTGGAATGAATGCAATTCATTGGAATAAGCTAATATATTTTAAAAATTGACCCCATATACTTCGAATTGATGGATCATCTAGGCGTGAACTTCAACAAATGTGGTGATTTTATTTAGTCTACAATTGAATATAATTTTTTTTTAAAGATTTATTTATTTTATTACATATCTCCCCTTCCCCCCGTTGCGGCGAGCGCCGAGACTTGGTCACTGCGCAGGCGCGGCTTTTCCCCGCTTGTGGGCGGCTTCTGCTTCTATTCACAGCCGGCTCTTGCTTCAGTTCGCGGGTGGCTGGCTGCGCTCCATTCGCGGGCGACCTGCCCTGCCCGTGGAGGCTTTTGCCCTGTCCGTGGCAGCTTTTTGCCCTGCCCACGGCAACTCTGGCCCGCCCATGGCGGCTTGCCATTCTCAAGGCGGTCTGCCCGCTAGGAGAGGTCCCCAGGAACCGAACCCAGGGCCTCCCATGTGGTATGCCGGTGCCCTATCCACTGGGCTATCGAGCCGGCCCCTGAATATAATTTTAACAATGGTGTTTATATTTTGGAGTATATTAGAATAAAACCCCCTAAACTTATCAAATCTATCATGATGAAGAATTTATTGGTTAGGGAAAGACAACATTCATATTTCAATGAAAAAGGAAGTTAATGTAAAATATTAAATAAATGATAGTACTGGAAAAATGTAAAATTAGGTCTTGATTGAAGTATAAAAAACTCATCTGGACCAAAATCATGTTCATTGTAGGAATATGGTAGGCAAGGGTTGGAGTAGAGTGCATGAATGGGCTCTCACTTCCTTACAACATACTCATTGCACATTATTGGATAATTCCAGTCCTTGTTAGAGTGTCTGAGTTGTATTTTCCCTCCTTTAGTTCAAACAGTCCTGATTCTCACTATCATTCTTCATTTTGCATTATCTTAATTGTTTTTCCTTTGAAGGATACCTAGTGGTATCTCCATAGAAAGTTAATAATGCAAGGAAACTAACAGATAAATCATCTGGCTCAGGGTTTATCAGACTTACAGTGCTGGAAATCCATTTCTTCTCTTCCTCCTCCTCTTTCTCTTGCTCTTATTTTTTAAAATTATTTGTAATATTCCAATTATAATACATAAGGAAGGAACTTCCCTGGTTGAAAGAGGGTGATCAGGCAAGCCTAGAACCCAGCAAATAAATCTATATTCTCCAACAGGGGTTTTTCAGGACTATCACAGTTTGTAAAACATGGATCTTGCTCCATTAGTTTCGGTTATCTAGTGTTTTTTGTTTCTGATATCTATCAGTGCATAAACCATCCAGATCTTAGTAGCTTAAAAAATCACTTATCTCTCATAGTTTTGTGGGTTGACTTGATCATCTGAGTAGTTATTGCTTGAGGCCTCACATATAGTTGCATTCAGATGGCACCTGAGCTAGAGTTATCTGGAGACTTTCACTCTAGTGTCTGGTGCCTGAGCTCGGATGACTAGAGGAACTGGAGTTGGTGGGTTTTTTCTTTTACTTAGCCTCTCCACATGACTAGCTTGGGCTTTCTCACAGCATGGCAGTCTCTTTACATGATGGCTGGCTCCCCTCAGGGTGAGCATTTCAAGAGACACAGACAGATGCTGCAAGTCTTCTTACTACCTATCCTTGGAAAACATACATCATCAATTCCACCATTTTTGTTTGTCAAAGTATCACAGAAGAGCCCAGATTCAAGGACTAGAGGAATAGATTTCACCTCTCAATGGGGGAATGACTTGTGTGTACAAGGAGGGAAGAAGTTTATGGCAGCCATTTTGAGACAAGCTACTATAGATAATATAAAGCCCAGAAAAGGCAAGGGCTGACCCTGAGACCACAAAGTCTGCCAGCTTTGGCAGACTCAGGATTAGGGTCCAAATCATAAAAGATGAAGTCCATCTTCTGAGAAAGTTTCAGTCCTAATTCCCCTGGCTCCTATGAAAATTTATAATTTTCCCATTCTGATGGTTGACCAGGCAGACTTTGTATTAAAATCCTCACATTATGATTGGTATGACTTTAGATTAAAAAAAGTAACAAGGTACAAACATGATAGGTAGAGAGAAGATATCATTTATAATTATATTAGAGAATGTTAAGGGCTTAGAAAATAATTTTAACAATATATGGATAAGACCTCTATAAATAAAATATAAAATGTATTAAAGATATTGAAGAAGACTTAAATAATTGGAGAGATATACCATGTTCATGATTAGGAAGTCTTATTATCACCGAGTCAATTTTCCTGAACTTTTTCTGTAGATTCAATGCACTTCCGGGAAAATTCCAACAGGGTTTTTTTCATAGAACTTGATTAAGATGATTCTAAAATTTCTATGAAAGAGTAAATGGCTGACAATAGCCAGGACGCTTCTGTAGAAGAAGAGCAGACAAAGATGTAAAACAATGTTCACAGCAGCATTGTTCACAATGGCAAAAATCTGGAAATGACCCAAATACATATCAAAGGGAGAGTGAATGAATAAACTATGGTGTATTCATACGCTTGAATCTTATACAGTAATCAAAGCAATGAATTAGAGAGACGTAACACAGAATAGATGAATCTTAGTAATTTAATATAAAGGGGAAAATCAAGTACCCAAATTTCCATTCACTTGATAACCATTTTATAAAATAAAAATAACTATAATAAAATTAGTTACAAGGAATTTATATAGATGTAGTAAAACTATATACAAATGGACAGGGACTTATAAACATAAGATTTAGGATGATGCTTATCTAAGATGGAGGAGATAGAGGAATGGAATGTGAGCTCATATGGTTAGCTATAAGTTATTAAAAGTATAACTTTTACATAGTCTCCTTGCTCACCAGTCTCTTTACTTGATATGTCTCGTCCTGAGCTCACTTTCAAAATTACCGTCTTGATCCTTGGGCTAGTCGGAGGTGGGATATTGTGGAGGAATGGGACATATAAATGAAACGAGTTTGGTCATAAGCTAATGAAATTATTGAAGCTGGGTGAAGAGCACGAGTGTTTATTATACAAGCACCTCCATTTTCTATGTTTGAAATTTTTCATTAGAAAAGGAGAAAAACAAATGCAAATTTTAATAAAAAAAGTATCGCTTTTGTTTTAGGTTGTGGGTACTAAATGCATTATTAAAAATAACTAACAAAATATACTAAAGCAAAAAAAAAAAACCACACACAAAAAATATATAAAAGCAGGCCATGCAAGGACCAATGACAAGACCAGGGATTATGATTAATCTAATTCTGTGCACTTGAGGTCCAACAAAAAACAAACCCAACCCTGATAAGTATCATTCAACCTGGGTACTCTGCTGCCTTGGTAGAGGATTATCAGCTGGCCTTTGGCAACATTATTAGGTTGGGTAGGTTTATCTTTGTTTCCTGCCCATCAGCCGAACTTGTGCCTCTTTTTATATAGCTCACAAGGTATGGAATGACTGACATTTGGAGTTGGAAAGGTCCTAGTCTACCAATTACACTCTGATAATAAAAAGGAAACAAAGGACCAGAGATGTTTTGTGGCAGTGTGATACAGTCAAGCCAAGGCAAGCACTTACATTTTTGTATTCCTTGTCTGACTTCCTTTTTTTGAAGATTTCTTTATTTCTCCCCTCCCCCTTTGTCGTTTGCGCTCACTGTCTGTGCTCTGTGGCTATTCGTTATGTGCTCTCTGTTGTGTTTGCTCATCTTTTTAGGAGGCACTGGGAATCGAACTCTGGACCTCCATGTGGGAGGGAGGTGCCCAATCGCTTGAACCACATCCACTTCCTGTTTGTTTTGTCTTTCTTTGTGTCTCTTCATTGTGTCATCTCATTGCATCAGCTCACTGTACCAGCTCCTTGCATCAGCTTGCTGTCTTGCTCATCTTCTTTAGGAGGCACAGGGAACTGAACCTGGGACCTCCTATGTGGTAGGCAGGCGCCCAACTGATTAAGCCACAATTGCTTCCCTGACTTCCTTTTTTTAATAATCAAGTTTTATTTTATATTATTTTATTTTTTTGTTACATATCCCCCCCTTTCTGCTTGTTCTTGCTGTGTTCATTTTTGCATTCTTCTGAGTCTGCTATGTTTCCCCCTGTTGCGGCGATGCGCCAAGTCAGCTCACTGCGCAGGTGGCTTGCCCCACTTGTGGGCGGCTCTGCTCTGCTCATGGGCGACTTGCCCTGCCCGTGGGGGCTCCCCCCTGCCCGTGGCGGCTTTTTGCCCTGCCCACGGCGGCTCTTCCCCGCCCACAGCGGCTTGCCCTCTCAAGGTGGTCTGCCCACTCGGAGAGGCCCCAGGAACCGAACCTGGGGCCTCCCATGTGGTGAACTGGCGCCCTATCCACTGGGCTACAGCTGGCCCCCCTATTAATTAAGTTTTAAATCACTTATGTACCATTGTCCAATTAACCCTATCTATTGCATGTCCTATTTGTAATAGGTGATGATTTTATTTAATAATATACTTTTCTTGGGGCCAAATTCCAGTATATCTTTAAAGGTATAATTAGAATTACTCAATTTCCTCTCACTCTCTCTCTCCACACACATATGCACCCATACATATATAAAGGCTAATTAATAATGCATATGAAAATTTTAATACAAACCCTATCAAATTTGGTAGGATCCACATTTATTTACCCCACCTTGTAAAATAAGATTTAGGAACACAACTGTTATGTGGGGATTGAGATGTTACCTTTTTGTGTGATGTTCATTAAAGCATGATAGCTATCACCCAAAAAAGAGACTGATGTAGCATTTTTAGTTTATTGATTTCTATGTCTCCGCAGATTTAAAGGAGAGAAGTCAGGTTGACATTCAATGGAAGGAACCTGAGAAATAATTTTCTCATTTTTTAACTAAAGCAGGCCACGGGGGGAGGAGATATCTTGGGGTAGTCTAGTAATAGCTCTGTTTAACTATAGGAAGGATGATAGACTGACCTGCCCAGTGATGTGAAAGGGTACCGGGAAACTGGAGATGTCCTGACTTTCCCACTAAAATTTAGGTGAACGTGGACAGTCCTATAGAACCTCTTGAAGGTAGGGACTGCATTTTACTTACTTATGTTTTCCTGGCACCTATACGATGTCTGGCACACAGTCGATGCTTTGTATTTGATGAATGAATGAATGAATGAATGAATGAATGAATGAAAGGTTTGACCTTTTCTGGGGCTCAGTTGTCATTTCTATACTCTAGGAGGTTGGTCTAACTAAATTCTCTGAGGCTCCTTCTGGAAGTATAGAGCAACAATTGAGAGACTGAGATCTGGATTCAAGTATAATGGGTTTGAACCCCAGCTATGCCACTTAACTAGCTGTATGACCTTGGGTAAGTTACTTTAACCATTCTAGGCCTCAAGTTCCTCATCTGCAAAAGGAGGGTTTTAAAGATGCACGTCTTATTATGTTTTTGGTGAGGATTACACGGGGGTAGTGTTTGTGCTTAGCACCATGCCTGGCACAGAGACAGCATCTGTAACTGTTAGCTGCTGCCTTCATCATCATCGTCGTTGTCATCTACTCGTGATTCACTGACTTTCAGGAATCCTTCTCTAGGGCTGTGATTCCCTGGAGAATGTTCTGACAGGGAAACAAAGGTAGCGTAGGCGTATATACAATTACCAAAAGTTAGAAAATGAGTTAGAGGGCCAATACGGAGGCTGCGGAGCACACAACAGCCTAAGGTGTCTCAGAGATCACAGTGATCAACTGTGGTGATGTTGGGTTTCTTATCAGCCTCCTGCTAGGGAGGGGATTCAACTTACTATGTGGCTGGCCTCAAGCCTGCAGGTGCATGAGCTCCTGGCTGAAAGAGGAGTCGGAGGGATCCTGGTCATTAGAGACTGGTGTGGCTGAATTGAATTGACAGAACATGTACAACTAGATCTCACAGTCTGAGGTCAAGTTTGATCATAATAGCTGCCATTCCTACATGTGGTAGAGAATCTGGGTGCAGAGGGCCATCATTGCCTTCCTACAGTCACACAAGAGGTTGATGAAACAGCTGGAACTTGGCTTTGCAAAAAATTATTTATTTATTTATTTATTTATTTAGAGATACTGGGGCTGGGGATTGAACCCAGGACCTCATATGTGGGAAGCTGGCTCCCCTGAGTTGTTTTGTTTTTTGTTTTGTTTTGTTTTTAGGTGGCACCAGGGACTGAACCTGGGACCTCCCATGTGGGAGGCAGGAGCTCAATTGCTTGAGCCCCATCTGCTCCTGCCAACTTCTGATTGCTTTGTTTAACCTGTGCTGTTGGAGCCAGGAGCTGCAAGGCTGGAGCCTTCTCTCTCTCTCTCTGTGGATGAGCCCCAGAAAGGCAGCCTGACATATAGGAGCCGATGGCCGAGGGGTCCTTTTTTGGCTCTCCTCCTGGCTAGCTAAATCTGTTCTTATCTCTGGGCCCAAGTTTCCTCATCTGTTCAACGAGGGCATTAGATGATCTGTAATTTTCCTTCCAGTTCTAAAATTCTAGGCTCTGGGTGACACGTGTGCCCTGACACTGCACTAAGTGTTTTAGACATATTTTATTACGTCTTCACAACAAACTTATTTTTCCCTGATATATATGTATTTATTAATATTTTTTGTTTGAGAAGTTGTAGGTTTACAAAAATATCATGCATAAATATATAAAATACAGAGTTCCCATATACTACCCTATTATTAACACCTTGCATTAGTGATGTACATTTGTTATAATTCATGAAAGAACATTTTTATAATTGTACCATTAACTATAGTAGATCATTACAATAGGGTTCACTGTGTCTCACAACAAACATTTGATCTAGTTATATGTGTTACTCCCATTGCACAGTTGAAGAACTGACATTTAAAGGAGTTGATTGGTGGAAGGACTGGATTTCAAACCCAAATTTGTATGATCCCCAAGACCATGTTTTTAAATATAGTCTACCCAAGGTGTTGTTTAGTAAAGATGTGACAAATTCTGGATCAGGGTTGCTGAGTTGTTCAGAGATGGGACCCTATTAATTGTGTTTATTCTCCCTGGAGCCCATCCTGCTCTGTACCAATGTACTTCAACCTTTCTTCTCTGGGCAAAGCAGATGGAGGGGCAGGGGCATGTGTGATTCTGTTCAACACAGCAGAGATGTCAATGCCTCCTCCTGTTCTCCCTGCTGGTCTGGGGTACAGCCAAGTGTGCTGCTGGAGACATTTGGCAGACTAACCTCAGGTTCAGTTAGGTGTGTAAAGAGTAAGTCAATAGCTTGATGGGGCAAGATAACAAGGTCAAACATGTGAACTCAGTCCTCATGTATATTGCACCCTGAGCAATGGGATTTGACATAAATAGAGATGGAGAAGTGCTGTGTCAGAAACAGGAGCTGGACCTCAGACTTCGTTTTGGTCTGTAGTGGGAAGTCAGGCTGAGCAAAGGGACCTAGAAATTTCCCACGAGAAGGCTCTGAGCACTATTCTAAGGAGAGAACCTTAAAAATGGTCTTGATTTGATGCTAAGTTAGCAACTAGAGAAGGGAACAGGTACCTAAAATTCACCTGAAAGCCTGCTCCTGCCTCAGCCAGCTGCATATTCTGTATCACATTATCCACTTTTATTGTTTCCACCCAACATTGTCTGATGCTATTTTGTTCTTTTATTCATTTACGTATTTATTGTCTGTCTCTCTGACCAGAGTATAAGCATTTGAGAGCAAGAACCTTATCTGTTTTGTTCATTGTTGATCATCAGCTTCTAGAACAGTTGGTTCAATATATATTTGTCAAATGAATGAAGAAATGAAAAACAGTCTTTTCTCTATGGGATATCTGAAAGGTACCAGGCAACTGGTAGATACGTAGATTAGTTTTGCTCTTTTCCTTGGTCGCTGACCAAACACCTTTCAAGATCATGAGATTATGGGGGAAGGGTAAAGTCGATTAAAAATGACCATGGGCCTCCCTGATCTATGCCTCAGTGCACTATGATTTGTCTTCTCCCAGCTCCCTTCTACTGGTAGTCACTAATTTTGCATGCTGAAAGTTAGGCCTGTGGCGAGTAGCCAGGGAAAAGAAGGTTGTATTGTTCAACTGTTAACTTAAAATGGATGTGAATAGTTTTATTCAGCCTGTCCAGTCCTCCCCCTATTACAGCTGGGACACAGGTCAAATCAGGCTTGAGTTTAGGGTTAAGAAATCTGGGTTCTAGTCTTGGCTCTGTCACTTACTCTCTGGATGGCCTTGGAGAGATAACTGTCCCTCTCTGGATCTTGGTTTATATTTATCCTGTAAACATATGTTGAGGACTTACTAGATGCTGGGTGTCAATCTAGATGATGGGGAAACCTCTTTCTCTCTGTTTGTGGGGAGGGGAGAACTAAAGTTTTACCCTCATAGGCCCTGGGGTATGGGTTTGGAGAGAGACATAATAAAAATGTAAATAAATAAATAAGAAAATATAAGGTAGTGATAAGTGCTATGAAAAAATAAATAAGCAAATTTTAAAAAAGGCAAAGGAAAACATGAGCTGGGTAGGGAGTGTTTTATGAAATGGGATAGAAAAGGCTTTCCATGGGAGCAATGTAGAGTGACAAGAAGGAGTTAACCACAAGATCTGGAAGATCTTTCCAGACAAGTCCAAAGCTTTGAAGGAAGAATGAACTTCACTTACACGAGAGATGAAATGAAGTCCAGCGTGGCTATTGTTAGTGAACAGTAGAGGAGGCAGGGAATGAAGTTAAAAGGAGAGTCTGGGTCAGCTTACATAAGGCCTATAGACAAAGAGTCTGAATAGTTTTATTTTAGTGGGATGGGATGTTACCCATCTTCTTTGCTGATTGATTCTTCCGTTTCTCCTCCTTTCATCCTCCTAGATAATTTCACTCAGGCTCCTGACTTTAAATACCATCCTATGCAGATGATATCTAGAATTATACCTCCAGAGTAGATCTACTTTTTTGAAAAAAAAAAAAAAGATTAATTTATTTATTTATTTCTCTGCCCCCCCCCCATTGTTTACACTTGCTGTCTGCTCTCTGTGTCTGTTCATTGTGTGCTTTCTGTGTCTGCTTGTCTTCTTTTTAGGAGGCACTGGGAACTGAACCTGGGACTTCCCCATGTGGGAGGGAGGTGCCCAATCACTTGAGCCACATCTGCTCCCTGCTTGTTGTCCTTGCTTTATCTCCTCTTTGTGTCATCTTGCTGTGTCATCTCACCACTCCAGGTCACTGTCTTGCTTGTCTTCTTTGGGAGGCACTGGGAACCAAATCTGGGTGGTAGGCAGGCACCCAACTGCTTGAGCCACATCTGCTTCCCAGATCTCTCTTCTATATACCAGACTTGTATGGACAACGGCCAACTCTTTGATGCCTTCACTTTGATATCTTAAAGAAAATGTAAACTTAACAAATAAAACTGAATTCATGGCTTTCTCTTTCTGTCCCACATATCTACTTTACCCGCAGCCTCTCTTATCTCTGTAAAGAGTGAATTCATCAGCTTTTCAGGCCAAAGTACCTAGAGTCATCCTTTACTCCCTAGCCTCCATTTATCTACCTGGTAAGCAAACTGCTGGTTCTTGTCTTTAAATTATCTCAGGTTCTGACTGTTAGTCACTACTTGCATAGTTGCCCCCTAGTTCAATCCCCATCATCTTTTACCTGTATTATTGCACTAACTTCTTACATGATTTCCCAGCTTTAACTTCCTTCACACAGCAACCAGAGCGACCTTTTAAATATGCAAGTCAGGTCATGTCTCTATGTTAATCAATACCCTCCAGGGACTCCCCATGTCATTCAGAGTAAAGACCAAAGTCCTCACAATGGCCTACAAGGTCCTATGTGACCTGGCCTCGCTTTCCCTTTTGCAGCTCACTTCCTAGTGTTCTCTTCCTTGATCACCCTGCTCCAGACACACTGGCTTCTCTTTGCTGTTTCTTGAACATGCCAGGCATGCACCTGCTTCCAAGTCTGCCCTGGTTGTTTTCTTAGTTTGAAAAGCTTTCCCCAGATATCCACATGGCTCACTCCTTCAAGTCCTGGCTCAAATGCCACCTTCTCCTTGAGGCTGTATCTAACTGCCCTTTAAAAAACTGCACCTGCTTCACTTCCTAACCCCCACCCAAGCTTATTTTTACTGTTTGCTTTCTCTAAAAAAGATGTAAGCTCTCTGGGAGCAGGGATTTTTGTTTAGTTTGTTCACTACTCTATTTCTAACCGAATTGGGCCTAGCACGTATTAGGAGCCCAGTAAACGTTGAATGTTTAATAATTGAGAAGGTTTTAAGCAGGGGAGTGACATTCCATGTTTTGCAACTTGTTTGGCTATTGTGTGAGGAGTGGGCAGTAAGGGAGAATGGGAGAAAGCAGGGACATCATTGCAGTAGTTAAGGAGAGGGGAGATGATAACTTAGTCTAGGCTATTAAAGAGGGAGCTGCTGAGAAATGGGCAGGTTTGTACTCGATTTCAGAAGAGCTGACAGCACTTGCTGATGGATTGAATATAGATTGATGATTAGGAATCAAGGATAATGCTTCAGTTTTAACCTAAACAATTGAATGAGGAATCGATATGAGGAAAATTATTCATTATTCATTTATTTGAGGGTGGGCTTTGTTCTTTTGGGGGCATATTAGGTGTTCCATTTATTTTTATATTTTATTTTTTAATGGATTTTATACCCAGATGAAAATATTGAGTGTGCGGTGTGATTTACAAATTTAGAGCTCATGGATAAAGTGCAAGCTGGAGATATAAATTTAAGGCATTCACATGTTTACAATAAAGGAAGTTAGATGAGTATGCTATCCCCTACCCTGGAAGAGTTTATATTCTTGGGAGAGAAGATTGAGAGGTGGATAGAAAACACACCCTAGTAAAAAGTAAAGTAAGTGACATAGAAGTGGAACCACCTATCGGTCAACTAGGGAGAGCCAGGTGCTAGAACTCCTCAGGTAAACAAGTTGGGCAAGATCCCTCAGGGAATTTATAGTCTATAAATTGGCCTGCATTTAATTATAGTGTAGGAGAACAAAAAACCCCTATTATTATTTTTTATTTTGTTAAGATGAATAAATGTTTTCCCTTACCCTCTTAGGCTAGAAAATCCTGATAATTAAATTTGGAGTGTGTCCAAAATTTACCTGGGCATAGCCAATGTGGCTACACAATGATTATAGTTAGGATAAGGGCTGGGTTCAAATAATGGGATGAATTCCCTGAGCAATCCAGGTCTTTCTTTAGTTAAGGTCTTGGTCCAGAATAATTGTCCTTTATTCCCAATTCTCTGTAGATAAAAGAAAGAACTAGTATTTACTGAGCCCTTAGTAAATGGTATGTGCTGTGTGCTTAGTATTCTTTACCTACATCAATTGAATCCTCTTTGTCATTAGTGAGGTCGATGGCATTATTCCCATTTTGCAGGCAAGATAATTGAGACCAAGAGGCTAAATAAATCTTCCATTGTCAAAGAGTAAGACCTTCTGCCTCCCGCCATTTTCTTTATCCTTTTGGTAAAACTATGTATCTTAAATTCTAGCTAAGTTTATTTCTTCCAGAATCAACACCTTATTAGCCATGCGGGGATTTCATCCAGCTCCACCCATGGTGCCAGACTTGTCTTCCCCCAACTGTGATAGAGT
Organism: Chaetophractus vellerosus; assembly: GCA_004027955.1. NCBI lineage: Eukaryota > Metazoa > Chordata > Mammalia > Cingulata > Chlamyphoridae > Chaetophractus > Chaetophractus vellerosus. Next base: position 3,013 of record PVKH010013439.1, on the reverse strand, counting down.
AGCCAGATGGTTATACACCTTGTCAGGTAGGGCCTATTCTCCCTAACCAGCAGGAAATAGTTACAGAAGAATGACCATCGTCCTTCAGCACCTCCTTAAGAGTAAGGGTGTAAACTCTCTGAGGGGGTTGTTGAGGTAGGCTACTTTATTTATTTATTTTTAAAAGATTTTATTTTTATTATTATTTTAAAAAATTTATTACATATCCCCCCCTTTCTGCTTGTTCTCACTCTGTTCATTTTTGCATTCTCCTGTGTCTGCTCATCTCCCCCCTCCCCCGCCGCGGCGACCTGCCGAGTCAGCTCACTGCGCGGCAGCCTTTCTGTTTGCAGCGGCTTGCCCTGCTCGTGGGGGTTGCCCTGCCCGCGGCGGCCTGCCCTGCCCACGGTGGCTTGCCTTCTCAAGGTGGTCTGCACGCTCGAGGAGGTCCCAGGAACCAAACCTGGGGCCTCCTATGTGGTAAACCGGCACCCTACCAATTGGGCTACAGCCGGCCCCGGTAGGCTATTTTAGGAACATGGAAGACAAGTCTAAGACCTGGCAGAAAAACATGGCTGCAAAACACGTGGTCATGGAGCCCTTCCTGGAAATCCCCTGAGGGAAAAGACCCCACCAAGAAGGCTGCTGGAAGAACCTCGTGAGGACCCGGTCATGGGAACCCCATTTGGAATGAGATTGGAATGAGATCTTTTTCAGGGTCAAGGGAAAGCCCCAGATACCATCAAGGGGCCTCACCATTGGGCCCTCTGGGGAACTGATGGGTGGGATAATCAATCAGAACAGCAAACATCTGGGACCTCTCCCCCAAACATTAGCAAGGGGAGGAATAATTAATAACTTAAAAGGTAACCCTACAAACCATCACTCTCTCTGCCTGAGAAGCCCATACCTACATCTGGGGATGTGTAATCTGCTATTTTCTCCCATTTCTGTTTTCTTCTCCCGTTTTCTCAATAAACTAGTGGCCTAACTTAAAAACAAAAAAAAAGAGTAGGGCCCTGACAGATCCAGTACCCACCCATATGCCTGACATAAATACTGTCAACTCAAATACTGGGCAACTCAAAAGCCCAAAGGTATACAGGAATAAAGTTAGTATTTCTTTTACATTATAACAAATATTTAAATTCAGTTTATCTTTCCAGCTGCCTTTCCTTAGGTTAAAGATCTTCTGTTATTTCAACTAATCTGCATGACATATTCACTATTAAAGAGCTTGTCACAATGTCTAGCACATAGTAAGTGCTTAACCATTGCTAGATAATATGATTATGCCATTTGACAGATGAGGAAACTGAGTCTCAGATAAGGGAAGGGGCTTGTCCAGTGTCCTATACCTAGTTATCTGCTCTACTTTCTTTCTTTTAGGAACTTTCTTGTTTTATCAATGTTTATTCCTTAAATGGAGTACAACCAGAATAAGCAGGGAGGGAATCTCTCCTCCCTTATTCTGTTCTATGTGTCTTTTAATATGGTACCAATTGTCTTGGCTCTCAGAGAACTCTTTCCCTGTACCCAAGGCACGTGTCTCCTTATTTGGTTTAGTACAACAGTTTATTCATTCATTCAATTTCTGAAACTGGAGATGGCTGGCTGGCAAAATTTAATCAGAAGATTGTGTAACAATGGCAAGAGGCTGCCCAGATCCATTGCTGTAATGAGGGAAAGGCAGACAGGAGAATTGGATTAAGAGGTGGCTCGCTTTGTAAAGGGGAAACTCCAACTCCCCCTCCTTTCCACCTCTTACCACCCACTTGTGACAAGAACCAAAACCAAAGGTGAAAATGTGGAGTGAGATGAGCTCTGAATGACCCAGGGAATTCCTAAAATGTCAAGGTTATTAGATATGTGGTTGATATCCCGTTTGAGTGTTGGCTGTCTGAAAACAAAACAAAACAAAACAAAAAGCTGGGTGTCACAATCAGACTATAGAGAAGTGGAATCAAGAACTGGGTAGTGCAAGACTACAAGGAACCCCAGTTCCTCCTTGCATACCCCTACCTACCCTGGTGCCTGGAATTTATGTTTGGTTTCATTGCCTTAGTTTAATAACCCAAGAATATGTATAAACACTTAGCCACATGAAGTGATTTTTCCCAGCTATTTTCTTATTTGAATCTTACAGAAGTTCTGCGAGGGGTGCAGGGCAAAGAGAGGTGGAATTCAGAGGACTGACTGATTATGAGTCCTTGTCATGGTATTAAACCTCTACAAGCTTTAATCTCATCTGTAAATTAGGTATAATCCTAGTACATATTATTTGGGGGCTTTTGTGAGAATTAAATAACATAATATCAGTAATGGTGCCTGGCACATATTAAGTTCTAAGTACATGATTGTTATTTTAAAAAAATATTTATTTATTTACTTTAGTTTTCTTTCTTTATCCGCCCCCTCCCCCAGATGATTTTCCCGTCTGTCTGCTCATTGTTTTCTCACCTTCTCCAGGAGGCACTGGGACCCGAACCTGGGACCTCCCAGGTGGTAGATGGGTGCCCATCTGGTTGAGCCACATCCACTTCCCTGTTTGCTATTATTTTGATCCCCATTTGACAGAAGAGAAAACCGAGCGTCAGATTCGGAAAGTGACTTACTTGCCCAAGGCTGCCAGAGCTGGACTAGAGCCCAGGTTTCCTGACTTCTGGCCAGCTTTGTCTGCTTCGGTACGTTGAATCAGCATCTGCACGTCTCCTCTCACAGTAAGGACAGTGCCTTTGGGGTGAAGATGCTTTCAGATTAGAAAGGCAAAGCCTTTTTGTTTTTTTTTTTTCTTAAACAGGGACTGACTTCAGGTTCATTGAAAATGCTGCTAGATGGGCCCGGCTAGATAGCTCAGTGGATAAAGAGCTCGCTGGGAAACCACATGGGAGGCCCTGGGTTCGGTTCCCGGGGACCTCTCCTAGCGGGCAGACCGCCTTGAGAATGGCAAGCCGCCATGGGTGGGCCGGAGCCGCCGTGGGCAGGGCAAAAAGCTGCCACGGACAGGGCAAAAGCCGCCACGGGCAGGGCAGGT
>PVKH010013438.1:0-16852 GCA_004027955.1 Chaetophractus vellerosus | reverse complement strand
CGCTCCTGGCCTCTCCATTCTTTTCTGGGTTCCACTGAATGTTCAACTTCTTGCTTCCTGAGGCGTTCTTTCCATCTGTCTGAATTTCATTATGCTTGTAAAGGATTCCAGTAAGAAGGTTAAGACCCATTCTGATTGAGGTGGGCCACTCTTTGACTGAGCTCTCCTCATCAAAAGGTCCTACCTACAAAGGGTTTACAATCGCAGAAATGGATTAGGTTTATATTATTTTCCTGTAGTACACACAGCTTCAAGCCACCACACCATGTTAACAAAAAGGTTTGATGTGACATAACATTTAATAATTTTTTCCCATCATACCTTAGGGACCAGAGGAAATCATCGTGATTGTATGTTTGCATTGAATAATTTATCTTATTTTTAAACTTTTATTTTGGAAAACTTTATATTTGTATAAAAGTTGCAAAGAAAGTCTACAGGGTCCTTATATACCCTTAAGTCATCTTCCCCTAGTGTTATCATGTTACATTACCCAAGCATATGGTCACAACCAAGAAATTACCAATGCTACAATACTATTAATTAAACCACAGACTTTATATGGGTTTCCAAAGTTTTTTCACTGATGTCCTTTTCTTGGTCCAGGATCCACTCAAGGACATCACGTTGCATACAGTCATCATGGCCCCTGTATTAGTCAGCCACAGGGGTGCCTTTGCAAATGTACCAATAACTGCTCAGTCTTTATAGAGGGTATTTATGTGGGGTAGAAGCTTACAGTTACCAGGCCACAAGGCATAAGTTTCTTCCCTCACCAAAGTGCACGTGTTGGAGCAAGACAGCTGCCGACGTCTGCCAGGGCTCAGGTCTTTGGGTTCCTCTCCTGCCAGGGCTGTGCTCCTCTCTGGGCTTAGCGCTTCCTCCACAAGGTCAGCTGTAGACCATCAGGCAAATGACCCTCTCCAACATCAGAACTGCATCTCAGAAATCTGCTGCTCAAATCTGCTCCCTCTGTCTTTGGCCTTGCCTTTTATACTTGAGACCACACCCACCGAGGGGTGGGGCTCAATACCCTACTGACATGGCCCAGTCAACACCCTAATCATACCCCAATCATGCCCAGATGAACAGATCAGTTTACAAGCATGTTTCAATTTATATTTTTGGAATTCATAATTAGGTAAAACTGTCAAACCATTACACCTACTTAGCCATCTTCAATCTGTGAGAGTTATTCATGTTTTCCTTCTTTTCCGAACCTTGGCAATACTAGAGTGTACTGGTCAGGAATATTGTAGAATGTCCCTCAACTTTGTTTTTTCTGATATTTTGTCATTATACTGTGTTATACGTTTGGGAGGAGAATAATATGGAGATGAAATGGCCTTTTCATCATATGTCAGGGGTACATGATACCATTACTTACACCTGGTGAATGTTGTTTGCCTTAATCATTTGACTAATGTAGTTTCAGGTTTCTACACTTTACAGTGAAACTTTTCCCTTTCCATATTTTATTCAGCAGAATTTGTCACAAAGTCAAGCCCACACTCATGCAGACAGGAATTAAGCTCTACTCCTAGAATGGGAAGTATCTATATATAGCAATTAGACTTAGACTGTAAAAAAAAAAATGTGCCCCTCCCTTCTCTGGTAGTTTGAGTCTTTTGTGGACCTCAGAAAATTATGTTCTTAAATTGGTCCATTCTTGTGGGTGTGAACCTATTCTGAACCTTTGATTAGATTATATTCAATTAAGGGCCATTTGATTGCATTTCTCCAGTAAGGCATAGCCCAGTGTGGGTCTTAATCCTGTTACTGGAGGCATTTATAAACTGCAATCAGTGGAGCCATAGAAACAGAGAGAAACCCCCAGAAGCTGAAAGAAATGCCCCAGGAGCCAGAAGCTGAAATCGGTGGAACACAGAAGCTGAGAGGAAGCCCCTGAAGCCAGAGGCTGAAAGCAACGAGGCCTGGAGGAGAGGGGAAAGATGAACATACTCCACCATTTGCCTGATTGTCCACAGCTACAGCTCAGAGAGAAAGGATCTCCTGATGATGTCTTGATTTGGACACTTTCATAGCTTCAGAACTGTAAGCTTATAAGTTAATACATCCCCATTGTAAAAGCCAACCCATTTCTGGTTTTTTGGCCTTGGCAGCCTTTAGCAAACTAAAACACTCTCCCATTTATTCATCTATTAAGCCATTTATGTATAACAGTTTGGAATTGTGGGTATCTGTTTTATTCATTTGTTTTTAATCCTTCCTGAGAAAGTCATGGACAGACTGAGAAGCCATCTCTCAGCCCACACATACCCTGTTCCTTCTCCCCTCTTATTTTTTGTGTGAAGACACCTTGATAAGTTTCCATTTCACAGATTTGTGGAGATGTTAGTTCTAATGGAATAGCCTAGCCGTACCTTGAACCCAAAACTGGGAACAAGCAGTCCCAGATGCCTACTCAGGGTGGGAACTCTGCACGAAGTTTGCTTGATACATTCTTTCTGCTCAGCAGCAGGGTCCCTTGACCCAAGCACTTGGATGCCCTGGGGGACCAGCTATGATGGGACCTTTTCAATGTCCGTCAGAGACTCAAAAGCAGAGAGAAGCATGGGAAAGATTTATAGTGGGAGAAAGGGAAGACTTCAGTGGTGCCATGATTGGAGGATATAGGCATGAAGAAGCTGGAGCCAGGCAAAGTAGAAGTGGGACATTTCATGTGAGTGATTCGGGGAGAAAATTTGATTTTATCATGTTGGTGCTAGGTTGGAAGCACAGGAAAATTTAGGGGAGCTGTCAGTTTTTGGCCAAGTCCAGGCTATTTGGGGTCAATTGTTATAGATTGTGACCTTGCTTCCTAAAAACTTTGTTACAGTTGATGGATCAGAGTTCTATTTTATATATGATTTGGCTATTATCCATTTGTATATTTAGCATCTCAAGACATACAAATGATGATGTCTAGTAGATATTTGATATTTGAGTCTGAACTTTAGGAAGAAAACTGGCTGCAGAGAAAAATTAAGAGTTATTAGAAATGTTTGGTAAAGTCATGAGACTGAATGAGATATCCAACGGAGAAACTATAGAGAGGAAGAAAGAAAAATAATATTAAACAGCCCTAGGAAATTCCAATTATCCTATGAAGTCAGGAGATGAGGTGAAATTAATAAAAGAGATTGATGGAGATGGAATAAGGAATGAATTAGGAGAATAAATAAAAGAATAATATCCTGGAGGCTAGGAGAACAAAGTGAATTTTAAGAAAGAGGGAGTGATCCACATTGGCCAATTCTGCTGATAGAAAAAAATGAAAGGACTGATAAATGGCCAGGGGCTTTTCATTTAGCAGTGTGGAGACAGGTACAATAGGTAGAAAACATCAATAATGCAGAAATGAGAGAAGAAAACTGCTAAAACATGTGCTCATGTTAGTGAAAGGGGATGGAATTTAGTGCAGAAATGGAGACATTGGGCATTGGAGGTCAGATTTAGTCATAGTAAGAGGAGGTAAGGCAGTATATTGAATCAGATGAAGATAAATTGGCAGATTTGAAGCCTTTATGGAGGTTATATTCTGATGGCTCCTATTTACTCAGAGAAATGAGAAGCAAAGTCAGCATCTGAGAGTGAGGAGGAGGGAGAAGTTTGAGGTTTGGGGAGAGGAAGTTATGCCACACACATATGGGAGAGGACATATGCTTGTAATAACAAAAAAATAAGAAAGACTTCTTAGTGAAAACCATTTTCTACATGCTTCCCTACTTTTTGGCATAAGTATAATCTTTGGATTATATATTATTTAAAAAATACTACTAATTGTGTATATATAACTTATTAGGATCTTATATTTGGAAAATATCGGTTTCTGTTGGTGTACCCTTTTTTCCAGCTTCTGAATTAGTCAGAGTTCTCTAGGAAACAGAACCAACATGTCTACAAATATTATGAGCTTTAATAAAATTCTTCCATGACTATGGGGATGCACAAGTCAAAATTCCACAGGGCAGGCTGCAAGCTGGGCACTCTGATGAAGGGTTTCAATGAATTCCCCCGGAGAAGCTGCCGGGCTGAAGTAGAGATGGACATTTTCTCTTTCAACTGCTGAAGTCATCACTTCTCCTTTGAAAGCCTTCAACTGTTTGGGTTATCAACTTTCATTGTTGAAGGCAATCCTCTCAGTTGATTGCAGATGCAATCAGCCAAAGATGCAATCAACTTACTGATGACTTAAGTCCACAAAGTATTTTCACAGTAACAATCAGGTCAGTGCTTGTTTAGCCAAACAACCAGGCACTATTACCTGGAAAGTTGACACATAAACCTCACCATCACAACTTCTCATAGACTGCTCTGAAACAAGCATCTCTGTTATTAGCACTGTATAAATATTAAATAATTTTTCTATAATTCATTAATAGATACCAATTACTCAGAATAAAATGGATGGCTAGTTTCTCAACTACAGAGACAGAAAAATCATTTCCATTTATTTTACTCTTCCAGAGGTGTCCGTTATAACTAATATACTTGCTACATAAAAGCACATGTCAATATAGATGCAGGTTATTTGTCACAGCTAGAGAACAAAGAGGGGCTAATGTCCTGAATAGAAAAGACTGTCAGAAAACTCACTAACTGGTGACCTGTTTGCTTACTTATCATTAACATCTTTCTATCCTAGAAACATGTGTACATGCAGTTTCTGGGAGTTTTAGAATTTTAGGGAAAAAAAGTCCATCACTTCCATTTATGCCATCATTTCATAATTTTTTATTTTTATTGGAAATAAAAAAGAGCTTTAACTATCTACAGTTACGATAAAAAAATGTTTTCATTCTTTTCTGTAAATTGAATGCATACTAAGGAGAGAGCATCAATTGTTTATATAGATGGCGTTGTTTGAATTTTTGTTTGTTTTTCCGTGTTTTGTTTGCTTAAGGATCACTATGGTACATTACCTTTCCCTAACCTACAGTGTTTATTTTTATCACTCCCTTTAAGGAATTACCTTACATTTTCCTCCCTTCAAAGGCTAATGAGACTAAGTCCTAGGAGTATTAGAGCAAATTTCATCAACAACCACACAACTGCTCTTTAAGCCACAGAATAGGGATTTAAAATTAGTCCAGTATGAGTCTTACGTTCATAAAGTGCACAAGCAGACAAAACTCTCCAGCGTCTTAGAATTCAGCATGCGTCTGGCTTTGGGGGAGTGAGGAGGGCAGCTAATAGTGGGAGGGTGCTTCTAAGGTTCTGGTCGTCCTCTAGGACTCTGGTCAGCTTTTGTTTCTTTGTGTACAAGTTACACAGGCATTTTCACTTTTTAAAAAAATCCATAAACCGTAAGCACATGATTAATGAGTATTTCTACATGCATATTATATTTCAAATTAAAAAAAAGAATAAACCAGGATTCACTTTTCTATTGATAGCATGGAATTCACTTAAATACTCCTTAGAACAAGTGAGCTATACCGGACCAATGCCCAGGAGTCTCAAACTCTTGAGTCTTCCATTTTCAAGAAGGAGAGGCCAGAAATAACGTGGTGGATTCTGTCTGTAGTTTGAACACTCCATTAGATAGTCAAAGGATATATGAAAACTTTGACCAGATGATCTCAACTATTATTGACACCATGATTAAAATAACCAAAGACCCAGCAATTCGCTCAAGAACGTGTGATTGAGGACCTATTGTGTTACAGGCATGTGTGATAAAATAGCTTACACAAGAGGCACAACTTCTTGTCCCTCTAAAATGCATCCTCAGCACTTGAGCGTTTTCCATGGAACTGTAGAAGGAGCAAATACCAGGATGACAGGAATAACCTTCCATGGCCAGCTACCAGGCCAGCCTTTTCCTTCTGTAGCTCTCTGTTTGCACATTCTCATCTTTGAGAACAGCTTTTCTTTTTCTGATCTTCTCTTTCAGGGTTGTGAAACATACTAGGGGAAATGAAATCTACAAAAGGAAAACAGTTGATGGCTCAAGCACTATTTCATGCTTGTATTAGTTTTTTTTTTAATTTCTGCCATAACAAATTACCAAAATTTAGTAGTTAACAATACAAGTTTATTATCTTATAGTTCTATAGTTCAGAACCCTGACAAAGGTCTTCCTGAACTAAAATCAAAGTGTCAGAGTCTGGAGGCTCTGGGGGCGGGCACATATCCTGGCCTTTCCACCTGCAGAGGCTGCCCACATTCCTCGCTCAGGACCCTTTTTCTTCATCTTCAAAGTCAGCAAAATTACATCTCGTTGACAATTTGTAGTTATAGCTCCCTCTGAATGCAGACAGGAAAGGTTCTCCACTTTTTTTTTTAAGGAAGTACCAGGGTGTGAACCCGGGACCTTGTACGTGTGAAGCACCCACTCAACCACTGAGCCACCTGCTGCACAGGTTCCCCACTTTTAAGGATCCACGTAGTCAGATTGGGCACCCCGGGATAATCCAGGATACTCTCTCCATCCTCATTTAACCATACGTGCCAAGTCCCCTTTGCCAGGTAAGGTTACGTAGTTACAGGTTCCAGAGATAAGGGCATAGGTATCTTTGAGGCCGTCATTCTCTCTACGACAGAGCCCTTCAGACACCTTGTGTGCTCTCTAGGACTCAGCAACTTTTAACCTCATGTATTCCTCACTTATATTATTCACTAACATTTTTTCATCAAGTTCCTCCAGATTACAATTTAATTACAATTTCCCCACTTATATGATAGAATTAAGTAGCACAAAAACCTAATTCTTTTTATTTCATTCTCAATATCTCTACCTAACTTTATCAATCATTCTACCTATTCATAAATATTCTTTCCTCCTCTTTTAGTGTAGGGTCTGCTTCATTTTTTCACCTACCCATCAATCCAAGGATCTCGCTTCATTTTTTTCTCACTCGCTTATATTTTTAGATTTATCCTTTTCCATTCACTGGCCTCGTCCTTTCAGAGTCAGCTGCCACTAGTTATCCACGTGGCCTTTTGCATATTCCAGCATGGTTTAGAGTTAGGGATGAGGTTAGTGATGGCAAATGGATTGAGAGTGTAAGTGCTGTGAGCCACTGCTGGACTGGAACAAATAAGAGTTGGCTTGGTTCCCCACGTCCTTCTCCACTGCAGTGATCAGGAGACATGGAACTGTTTAGTAGTATATCATGTCTTCAGCCGCCATTTGCCATCGCTGTGAATTCAGTGCTAATGCATTAGTGCCCCACAACCACAAATAGGAATATGAAAGAAAAAAACACGCAAGGAAATAGACTGTCAGCACTATTGGGAAACAAAAATTCTTTATGGAAAAACCTATTATGTTCTTGCTACCTGAGAGGAAGAATTTGACAAGTTAATCTGTCTCTTCACTTAGCTAAGAATCCCCACCAATCAAACCCTCACTGCACTACAACCTGCATCTCTCTCTGGCATTGGCAGCAGGTATACCTATAAACCCCCCTTACTCAGATGCACTCATCTTTTGTTTCAAGCATATAAGGGAAGAAATGTAAAGAAGTTTCCTAGAGCCTGAACTATGTTCAGTATTTGGGTTATGGTTGTAATGTACCAGTGAAAATATCTGTATCCTGAATGACACTGGTGCCCTAGAAACACTAGTTATCCTTATCCAATCAAATATTAATTTCCCAGGAAGCTTTCCTCAAGCCCCTAGATGGTTATGTTTATTCAGTGTACCAGTTACTCAATAAAGCCTGGAGGGAAAGGCAAAGACCAGCCAGAGTTCCAGGGCCATACTGCTTCAACACATGGCAACTGACTTTGGTGAGAAAGCACCTCTCATGGTGCCATGCATTGGACTTTTTACGGCCTTGGAACTGTAAGCTTTTACCCTAAATAAAACCCCTTTTTCAAACCCAACAGATTTCTGGTACTTTGCAATGGCAGCCCTTTGGCAAACTAATACACCATGTGAAAGAGGCAGAGATGCAAGCCAAGGAACCCAAGAATCGTGGCAAATCAGCACCAGAACACTAGACCCTGGGAGAAAGCATATCCTCTTGATTTTGGACTTCTAGCCTCAAAACCATGAGACAATAAATGCCTACTGCATAAGCTGATCAGTGTGTGGTATTTGTCACAGTCATAGCAACTCTGGCCAACCAAGATAATATTTTTAACAATTCAAAAAATAAAAAAATTATGTTGGCCTGGACTACCCATAAGCCAGGGAAATATAAAAGAAAGAACTTAATTAAAAATAAACTCAGTTGTGCAAGAGCTGTGGCAACCATGAAGTCTGAGGAATTATATTCCACGCAATTGATCCTTACTTTTGACACAGATGGCAAGTTTGGGAAGTTCCCAAAACCATACTCAGATTGATAATTTGATAGAGGGACTCAAAGAACTCCCTGAAAACTGATGTACTCATGGATAAGTTTATTTATAGGGAAAAGAAATAGAATAAAATCAGCTGAAGAAAGAAGCATGTGTAACAGAGTCAAGGCAAAGTTCCAAATGTAGAGCTTCCATTGTCTTCTCCCCATGGACTCATAAATGGTTTTACTTTTCAACATGTGTGTGACCACACATGTGGAGCATTGCCAAAGAAGGAGATCCAGATGTTTTACTGGGGCCCTGTAATGGTTTGAGTTTTATGTAATTATGAATTCCAAAAATATAAATTGGATTATGCTTGTAAACTCATCTGTTCATCTGGGCATGATTGGTTTATGATTAGGGCTTTGACTGGGCTGCAGTGAGTAGGGCGTTGAGCCCCGCCCCTCAGTGGGTGTGGTCTCAAGTTTAAAAAGCAAGACAGAGATTTGGAGAAACAGATTTGAGAAGCAGTTCTGATGTTGGAGTGAGCCGATCGCCGGATGGTCTACAGCTGGCCTTGTGGAGAGACGCAAAGCATAGAGAGCCTCATGGTCTACAGCTGAACTCGTAAAGGAAACAGAAGCTAAGTCCGGAGAGAAACGCAGCCCCGGGAACAGAGGACCCCGGAAGCCTGAACCCTGGAGACGTCGGCAGCCATCTTGCTCCAACACGTGGACTCTGGTGAGGGAAGAACTTTATGCTTTGTGGCCTGGTAACTGTAAGCTTCTACCCCAAATAAATACCCTTTATAAAGACCGACTGATTGTTGGTATATTTCAAAAGGCACACCTGTGGCTGACCGAAACAGGCCCCATCCCGTAAGTACGCATGATTGGCTGCCCATCTAGCTGATCTCAGTCTCCAGCTCTTCCAGAGGTTGATGGGTACTATGTGACCCAAAGTGCCTGCCCCAAATCCCATTGTTTGTCTTTCTGGTATAGCCAGCCCCTATCTTAAATCATATTTTGAAACTATCTACTGGCCCAAGATCCCCAGGAAAACAAAACATTCCTATCAGCCATGATTTCCCAAGGACTTAGAGATTATCTCCCAGGAGCCAAGGACAATTACCAGCCCTCTTTGTGGGCAAGGATAAATTCTATAGTACGTGGGGAATAGGGAGGGACTGTGTCAAAGTTGATTAACAGTTTTTTGAATTATAAAACAGTAACACAGAACTACTGTTACCATTAACCCAGCTCAGAAGTTTTCAGAGAAAAACAACTTAAAAAGGAGTACTATAAATATGGTTTTTACATGGGTATTTTGCATACTTTTGAAGCCTCCAAGAGTATATATTAAGGGAGAAAAGAAGTAGGTTTTAGGTGGGATAAATGAAAGCAGAGATCTGAAATTGTTGAATATCAATTCAATAACAGGAGACCATCTTAGAGATTCTGACTCTATAGGTGGGATTAAAGAATCACTCGTAAATAACGTGCTGTTCCCAAGGAGGCAGGGGGACTTGTCCTTAGACAGAAATGAAGAGCCATTCACATATGACAAAATTAAATGAGAGGAGCTCCAGGAGTCGGCTCATCCTACGGCGCAGTTAGTGATCAGCCAGAGCTATTTACATCACCTGCTTGGGGAGCCCAGGAGCCCAGGAGCGCACCCTGCAACATGCTTGGAAGAACGGAAGGAGGAGACTGGCCACTGCAGAGAGGATTCCTGAGTAGAGCCCTCCACGCCTCAGAGACCGGAGCCCGTCCCCTGCTAGCAGCTCCAGCCACCTTGGAAGCTATTCCTTGGGTGAACTTAGAAGCTCCATTTCCCAAAAACAGGGAGGAAGAAATGGTCAGGCATGATTTCAGCCACTGATTAGTGAATTTGGCTGGCTGAAGTCACATCCTAAGAACAGCTCAAGTTTGAACATGTCCTAGAAGGAGGCCATTAGCCTCCATTTTAACCCACCCCGGCATGAGAGGAAGCAGGGCTGACTGAAAATCACGGTGAAGTTAGGGACTCGCTTCTTTCCACCCAGATCAGGTTGCAGTTCTAGCCTGGGCCCCAGCCCCACCCCAGGCAGGGAGGAAGCTGGGGGGAACCAAGCTTTCAATTAAATTTTTGGCACTAATACAAGACAGACATAATGTATGAGTTTGGAACACAGTCAGACACATAACATTAACATACATGTTGTATCTTAAGTTTATATGGTATAAAAGGTGGTTTAACACTCTTTCATTCTCATATTTCCATGTTGTTTCAGTATTGCAAGGTCTACCATTATTACTTTATCACCCTGTAATAATTCCCCAATATTTGTTTTTTTAAACAATAACCCTTCACTTATCTCATGACTCCACAGGTTGGCAGCTCGGTCTGATTTAGGGTCCATGGTCCTGCTCTAGGCAGCACTCCCCCAGAACTCGGGTGGGTCAGATGCCCCTGCTCCTTGTGGCTGGCGGGAAGCTGCCTGAGGCGTGGACGCTGTCCCTTAAATGGTTTCTCCTTCCCTAGCTACGAGCGTGGGTTTGTTCCCAAGCATGGCCTGAGTCCCAGGCAGTGAGCATAAATTCACTAGGCTTCTTGAAGGCTAGGCTGAGAAAGAACTGGCACTCTTCACCTTGGCTAAATTCTACTGACAAAGCAGGCACCACACCAGCCAGATCCGAGGGGTAGGGAAATAGACTCCATTTTCCTTGAAATGAAGTCTTGCAAATGAATGGTGTAGACACAGAGAGTAGTGAAGAATTGTGAACAGTTTTTTATTGGCCTTATTTTCTTTGAAAGATTATCCTGGGCTAAAACCACCCTCAGATTACTTACTGAGAAGTTACATTGTCTAAAGCTTATATAAGATGGCCAAATGAATTTACAAATGTCTTTCAACGGTGAAGTAGTAAATGTAAGGTCACGTGTGTGCAAGTACCCTGGTACATGAAGGAAAATGTGATAATCCTAGCTGACATCCTATTTCCACGCAAAACACGAACCTCTTTTTTGTGACAAAATGTCAACATACACATTTTTTACTCGCTATAATAATTTAAAAGCAGGGATATGAATCAAAACTATGCCACCCAGATATGTTTTTTTTTTAACTTTAGACCTCAAATGCCTACCTACTACCTTATAGCCATTAATAACCTAAACTGCAAGTCAAAATTATTGTGCTCAGTTACTAATCTCTTCTCTGCCTCAGCTTTTCCAATGACAGGAAGTTTTGCCCAGCTTCACTGTATATAGTTATGCTAGTCGTGTTGACCAAAACGGGCACAAAAACCTGACCGGGGAGATGAGTGGGGCCTGAAATTTGGCCTGCTCTCTGCAGCCGTGCACCTTAAAATGGGACTTCATCAACCCAGAGCAAGGGATGGCAAAGAAAGGTGCTGAATGGACTTGAGGCCTACCAGATTCCAAAACATATCATTGCAATTCAGTTGGTATGCCTGTCAAGAGCTTAGACAAACACAGTTTGTGGAAAATGAAAGCAGATGGCAAGGGCAGAGCTTGTACCTGAAGCTGTTAGGGCGTTGACATTTCCTGTTATGTACCAGCGACTTCCGCACCATTGAAACTTCCCAGGTGACACACTGACTGCAGAACACACTCTTGCCTGGGATTTCATTTTACATCGTTTTGAAAATGAAAGCAGTATGTATATACATGTAAATGCTCTATTATTTTGATAGTATGACACAATATCAGGTACCAATTATTGTAGAATGTTATAGGAAATTGGGCAAAAATTTTAAACCACTTGGAAAAAAAGATTGATGTGATTTGTTTGGTTTTGTTCTTTTAGATCAGAGATTGGAAGAAATTTAAAGACCATCCCACTCCACGTTAAATAAGAAGATTCTGGGCCCCTTGTTGGTGATGGTATATGTCATTCCTGCTATGTATTTTCTATAGAAAGCAGATGACAGTATTCGTTACAACATAAACACACAATTTTAGAAATCAAGGATTACAGGAACATAGAGTCAAAAGTGAAAGTCCCTAAAATCAATATTCTTCCCTACCCTCTCCACTTCCAATTTTTTCCTCCATAGGTAATTAGTCCTAATAGTTTGACATTTAAAGTTTTTCACATTTTTTTACATATACACAGATATGCACTTACACACGCTCTTCTCATAAAAATTGAGTCTTGTTATGAAACGTCTATCAGTATACAGAACATAGGGACCTACTGTATTTTGTACTTAAGTGTTCCATGCTATACAATACCACAGTATGTATGGTCTTTCATTGATCAGTATTAACATTGATTTAAATTATTCACTAATAAATAAATAATGTGCAATTAAATCCTTATTTAGTGTGGTGGTTTGAAGCTGCATGTACCCCCAGAAAAAAAAGTATTCCTAAATCTAATCCATTCCTGTGGGTGTGGCCCCCTTGTATGTAGGACATTTTGATGAGGCTACTTCAATTAAGGTGTGACCCACCTCAATCAGAATAAGTCTTCATCTTTTTACTGGAGTCATTTAAATGGGGAATAAATAGAGAGAGAGAAGACCATGGAAGCAAGAAGCTGAAAGCCACGAGAGCCGGCAGAGAAGGGAGAGACCAGCCGACACAGCCATGTGTTGTGTGACAGAGATGAAGGGCCACTGGTAGCTGGTCTTTGGGAAGAAAGCATCACCTTCCTGATACCTTGATTTGGATATTTTCTTGGGCTCAAACTTTAAGCTAATAAATTCCCATTGTTTAAGCCAACCCATTTCACAGTATCTGCTTTCAGCAGCCTAGGAAACTAAAATATTTAGATATTCGTATGGATAGAAATATTCCTGGGTGTTTAACTGGAGAATTGAAAGATATGTGGTATGCTGAATGATGCCGCTCCCTCTAAAGATATCCACCTCCTAATCTCCAGAACCTGTGAATATTACCTTATGGAGCAAAAGGGGCTTTGCAGGTGTGATTTAATCAAGGGTCTTGTTATGGCGAGAGAAACTTGGATTTTCTGGATGGGCCCTAAATATAATCACTAGGATACTTATGTGAGGGATTCAAGAAGGTCAAAGGCAGGACAGGATGATGTGACAATAGAAGCAGAGATTGGAGTGATATGTCCAGGAGCCAAGGAATGCTGGCAGCTACCAGCTGGAAGAGGCAAGGAGTGGATTTGCTCCTAAAGACTCCAGAAGGAACCAACACGATGGAAACCTTGATTTTAGTCCCTTAAGGCTCGATTTGAACTTCTGGCTTCCAGAACTTTAAGAGAATAACTTTGCATTCTTTTATGCCACTAATTTTTTAAATAATTTGTTGTAGTAGTAATAGGATTCCAATGCAAATAGCAAAATTTTAAATGTTTATAAATAATGTCACACTGGTCTGCAAAAACCTTGCTAACTTACATATTCATGAATAATATACAGGTGCCCCTTTCTGTACGTCATAGGTAGCTCTTTATTTTCAATTTAGTATGTGAAAACATCAAATTATTGTTTTCTATGTATTTCTCTAATCCCAAGTGAATGTTTTTGATATTTTCTTCTTCTATAAATTGTTGATTATTTATTTTGCCAATTATTTTCTAATTTCTTATTGATCTGTTCTCTCAAAGATTAATAATATTTGTGCTTTGAACATCCATATAGATATATTTTCTTAGGCCTCTGTATTTAAATTTTTCTATGTTTTTTGCTATGTAGAAATTGTAACATCTCTTGAACCCAAGTTCACAAGATAAATATCAACCTCTGTCCATCCCTCACACTTCATGAGCACTAGATTCTAGACTCCTGTACTCAAAAATTTCACTCACTTCCAGAAAAGAAGAAGCACATTTCAGCTACCAACATCATAAATGTAAATCTCAGGCATAAATGTGAGAAAAATCAGCAGTCTTTAAAATGTTAAGATAAAGTATGAAAAACAGTATTGAATAAACAAACAGTTCTTTTCTGATAAACAGAATAAAAAATTTTTTAAAGAACTATAATTAATAGACTCACAATGATTAAAACAAAACAGAACAAGCTATCATAAAAAGGAAGCATTCAGAGTTCTTAGAAGTTAAAGATATGTTTCCCCAAATAAAATTTTCTTAAGTTACATTATTAGAAATTTGAATGAAGTTGGAAGACTGAGTAAAAACACTGTTAAAAAGTACAAGTAAGAAATATAGAAGAGAGCTAAGATATATGTAGTTTATTGACTGATAAAGCTAATCTAATACCAGAGGGAGAATAAGAAAATCAAGTTGTTAAAAAATAAAAAAGAAGAAAATTGGAGATAAAGTAAAGGATAACTATGTCTTAGTTTGCCAGAGCTGCTATGACAAATATCACAGGCTTGTTGTTGTAAACAACGGTAATTTATTGGCTTACAGTTTGGAGATGAGAAGTCCAAAATCAAGGAGCCAGCAGGACTTGCTTTCCCCTGGAGTCTGTGGCATTCGGGTGGTGGCTTTGCCAGCAATCCTTTGGTTCTCTGGCTCTCAGTCTCCATTGCTGACCATCTCCCTCTCCTTCTCTGGCCTCTACTGCCTGACTGCATCCATGGCTTCTCTGCATAGAGGACCTCAGTAATATTTGAAAAAGGAGCACCCTCATTCAGTTCGGCCTTAGCTTCTTCAAAGGCTTATTTACAAATGAGTTCACACCACAGGACTCAGGGCTAGAACTTGAACATGTCTTTGTGGGGAACATGATTTAATCTACCACAACATAAGAGGAGAAACATCTATACCTAATTACATATCAGGTAATTAGGCTTCCAGGAACTTTCAGGCCTCCAGGAAGGAATGTACAAAGAAGTCAACAGGTTCTCTACAGGGCCCTGCTCGATAGCCCAGTGGATAGGGCGCCGGCATACCACATGGGAGGCCCCGGGTTCGGTTCCCGGGGACCTCTCCTAGTGGGCAGACCGCCTTGAGAATGGCAAGCCGCCATGGGTGGGCCAGAGCCACCGTGGGCAGGGCAAGAAGCTGCCACAGACAGGGCAAAAGCCGCCACGGGCAGGGCAGGTCGCCCGCGAATGGAGCACACCAGCCACCCGCGAACTGAGAGCCGGCTGTGAATGGAAGCAGAAGCCGCCCACAAGCAGGGAAAGCCGCGCCTGTGCAGTGACCACTCTCGGCGTGTCGCCACAGCGGGGGGGGGAGGGGAGATATGTAATAAAATAAATAAATCTTTAAAAAAAAACACAGGTTCTCTACAAAGGAATAAAAATTGCATTGCCAATAGATTGCACTCTGTTCACACTGGATGCTATTTTAAAAAGGGAACATAGTTCAAAATTGTTAGGGATCTAATTTGTACATAAAATAAATACTTTCCCAAACCAGTGTTTGATATAATAAGATAATGTCAAATACTAAAGTTTCATGAAGCTTACCATGCACTCTTTATGAAAATCTAATTGTGAATAAATTCCAACAAACCATAAACAAATTAATGAATTCAAGAATGAGGAAGGATTGGTTTTTAGAAGTGTGATGAGGAGAAAAGAAAGGGGGAAAAAAGTAAACAATTGTGATCCTTTAAGAAGTTGTTGAAAATGGCTCCAAAAAAGTATAGGCAGACTTTAAAATGTGTGTCTCTATATAAAATGAGTATGAGTGTGTATTTTATGCCCACATTAAACAAAACATTATATTCACCATTTAGAACAGGAGGTAGCATCATACCTTCTTCTATTCTGAGAATATAGTTTATGGTTAAAGATAAAATCTGAATGTTGATAGAAAAAAAATGTGTTTAAATGTTAATAAAATTTAAAGATAAAAATAGGATGCACAATTTCTAAACTACTACAAATATAAAGAACAAGGAAAAAGTAAGTACAGCAAATATAGTAATGTTAAAAAATAAGGGGGGGACATAGCAAATAGAAATTATAAAACAATATTTTAGAAATAAGAGCAAATGTATCTGTTACAACTACAAATTTACATGTTAAGTTTCCCTAATAGAAATAAACATATTCACAAATTATAGGCTTGGGGCAGACTGAGGGGCAGGGATAAAGACTTTCCCGAAAGAAAATAAACTACATTAATACAGAAATGTTAGGTGGCAAATATAGTTTAATAATACTCAAATACTATTAAATACACTTTCACTTTTAAATCAGCATGCTTTTTATTATTAGGATTTTAATCATAACAATCTATATTGTAGATATTTTGAATTATTTAACTATATAAATAGATTATAAAATTATTTATAGACAATTTTAATGAAATGAATTTATTTCTATGTAATTAAAAACCTGGTTAAAAAGAACATGACATTTATTCAAAATTCATATTCATATATTTAATTGCATTTTTTTTCCATTTTAAGAGGAGAACATATAACTTTCCCCCAATATTCTAACACTAGAAATCAAATACTTTTAATAGAGTTAATGAATTCTGTGCTAAGGTTAAATAATGATTTAAAAAGTTGTTAGAGGGCCCGGCTAGATAGCTCAGTGGATAAAGAGCTCGCTGGGAAACCACATGGGAGGCCCTGGGTTCGGTTCCCGGGGACCTCTCCTAGCGGGCAGACCGCCTTGAGAATGGCAAGCCGCCATGGGCGGGCCGGAGCCGCCGTGGGCAGGGCAAAAAGCTGCCACGGACAGGCAAAAGCCGCCACGGGCAGGG
>PVKH010013437.1:0-16871 GCA_004027955.1 Chaetophractus vellerosus | reverse complement strand
ACAAGGAGACATAGCACACAGTGAGTGCAAACAACGGGGGTGGGGGAGGGGGGATAAATAAATCTTTTTTTAAAAAATCAAAAAACAAAACAAAAAAAACATTTCATTGCCAACAATGCGTATGTTTCAACATATGGAAGTCAGTTGATGTAATGCACCACATTAATAGAAAAAGGACAAAATGACATGATCATCTCAGTAGGCCCAGAAAAAGTATTTGACAAAATCCAGCATCCTTTTATGATAAAAAATACTCCACAAACTAGCAATAGAAAATAAAATTACAATAGCATCAAAATGAAAAAATACTTAGCTATAAATATAACAAAAGAAGTCCAAGACTTGTACACCGAAAACTACAACACATTATTGAAAGAAATTAAAGAAGGCCTAAATAAGTGGAAAGATAGCCCTTGTTCCTGGATTCAAAGATTTAATATTGATAAAAGGCAGTACTCCCCATATTAATGTATAGATTCAATATGATGCCTGTTAGAATTCCAGCTGTCTTTTTAAAGAAATTGACAAGCTAATCCTAAAATTTATATGGAAATGCAGGGGTCCCAAAATAGTTGCAACAATCTTGAAAAAGAACAAAGTTAGAGGATGTATACTTCCAATTTCAAAACTTACCTCAAAGCTACAGTTAACCAAGTCTGTGTGGTACTGTCATAAAGACAGATCTATAGACCAGTGGAATAAAATTGAGAATCCATACGTTTATGGTCAATTGATTTTCAACAAGGGTGCCGGGAACATTCAGTGGGAAAGAATAGTCTTAAAAAAATGGTGCTGGTAAAATTTTGGATAGCCACATGTAGAAGAATGAAGTTAGACCCCTACCTCATACCATATACCAAAAATTAACTCAAAATGGATCAAAGACCTAAATATAAGAGCTAAAACAATAAAACGTTTGGAAGAACATAGGACATAGGTGTAAATCTTCATGACCTTGGATTAGGCAAGTGTTTCTCAAATTTAACCTCAAAAGCACAAGCAAAAAAAAAAAAAGGATAAATTGGACTTCAACAAAATGAATGAATTTTGTGCTTCAAAGGAGACCATCAATGTGAAAAGACAATCAAAAAAGGGGAGAGAATAGTTGCAAATCATTTAACTGATAAGGGGATGTATCTAGAATATATAAAGAACTCTTTACAACTCAACAAAGAGGAAGATAATCCATTTTAAGAAATGAGCAAAGGATTTGAGTAGACATTTCTCCAAAGAAGAAATAAAATGCCAAAACAAACAAACAAAAAAATCCCACTGGACTGTATACTATAAAATTGGAAAAAAAAACTGGAAAAATAATAGAAATAAAACCTATTCATCCTCAGTCTAAAGTTTTTTAAATATCGTTTTTATTTATGTATTTAAAATGTTTTAATATGAACTAGAAAGCAAATTTGCAACAATATTTTCTTTCATAAGAAAGCCTATGATAGTCCTGTGAGATTTACTTTATTTATTTATTTTGATTCTCTAGGATTTGAATTGCTGTTTGCTTTTCCTCTTTATCTGGCCAAGGTTCATTCAAGAACAATAAGCTACTTGACTGTGGCTCTTTCTGGAGTGAAAGGGTGTTCTCTCTTCCCCTCCCCTATTTCTTTCTCTTACTTGTACATGCAGCTTTCTTGTACAGTCTTGTACACATGTGACCAGTGTAGTCTCTGTTTTCTTCTACTTTTTGCCTGCCTATCATGTCTGGACATGATGAGTCAGAAGGAACAATCCATTCTGGTTCAGCAAACATTTATTGAGTATACCTAGTTTTTGCCAGTCACCCCATATGGTTCTTGGAATCTATAGACTCCATACTGAAAGGGTCTTTCAGTATATTGGTAGGTTGCTAGGGAGGAATGAGTGGCTAAAAGTGGGTTGAGTTTTATGTATTTTGAGCTTGCAGTCCCCACTGGAGTGTTTAGCATTTGGGATTTAGTGGTTATTTTAGTCAGGGTTCTCTAGGGAATCAGAGCAAACAGGAGATACCTGTAAATGTTATGAGATTTTATAAAATTGTCTCATGCGACTGTGGGGCTGCACAAGTTCAAATTCCATAGGGCAGGCTGCAAGCTGGGAACTCCAATAAAGGCTTTTGATGTTTTCTCCAGGAGAAGCTGGCTGGCTGAAGTAGAGATGAAAACTCTCTCTTCTGACTACCAAAACTGTCACTTCTTTTAAAACCTTCAACTGATCAGATGAGACCTCCCAGCATTGTTGAAGGCAGTCTTCTTAGTTGATATAGATGTAGTCGGCCATAGATATAATCAATTTACTCATGGTTTTAACTTCACAAAATGTCTTCACCATAACGATCAGGTCAGTGCTTGCTTAACCAAACAACTGGGCACCATTACCTGTCCAGATTGAGACCTGAACCTAACCATCACAGTGGTGTAGAACTTGGGAGATAGATCTATGCTGGAGATTAGATTTTGGTTGGTTTGTTTTTTACTTTTCTTTAGAACATAAGTTCCTTATGTGATTGCTGTGTGTATATGTGTGTGTGTATAGCTGTTTTGTAACATTCTTTGTTTGGAAATTTGAGACTATATGAGGTACCATGTCCTGCCAGTTTAAGGGTACATTGTGGAGCTGAACTTTGAGTTACTGTGCAATATTTTTTCCATGTTTTGTGAGACTCCTTGGGATTAAAGTTTTGGTTACAGATTGTTTAACTGGAAAGCCTATTTTCCTTGCAAAACTCAATCTGTGAGCTTGGTACCAAGTCCAGGTAGAACATTCCTAGTAGAGTCTATACTTAAATTTTCTTGTGAAGTGCTTTTGAAGTAATAAAATATTAGCATTATTGTGTTTTACAAAAGGTTAAGGAACATTTTGTTTTTTAAGATCAGAGGAATTAAACATGTTTTTATGCTAAGAAAAAAAGAGTCAGTAGAGGAAGAAGAGTTGGAAATGCAAGAATAAGAGGAGAAAATTCATGCCCAAAGTTCCTGTGGAAGGCATGAAGAATGGCATATATAGAGCATAGCTAGGGAGTTAGCCTTGGATTTGGGCACCAGTTTCACTAAAGTAGAAGGGAATTAAATGCGGAACGAGATGGATTTAGACATTTTTAATTTTGTTGGGGTGGTGGCAGGAGGAAGACTGTGACTGAGGAAGTTGTTGCACCTTGACTGAGGTTTATTACCACAAATGGATACACAGCAGGGTCAGCAAGGGAAAAGACTCTCAGGT
The DNA here is from genome assembly GCA_004027955.1 of Chaetophractus vellerosus. Lineage (NCBI taxonomy): Eukaryota > Metazoa > Chordata > Mammalia > Cingulata > Chlamyphoridae > Chaetophractus > Chaetophractus vellerosus. The sequence goes on along the minus strand of PVKH010013437.1, from coordinate 13,667 downwards.
GGAGACTGGGCACGGGCTTCCAATCTTCTTCCTTCCAGAAGTAGGGGTGGGGTCCAGTAATGAATGAAGCAACATATGTACCATGTTCTGTCCGGGCAAGCCTACTTAAGACTCAAGGAGTGGAGGGAAGATAATGATGAGAGATCTGAAGTATGGAATTTTGGGCTTTATTATATAAAGGCTAAGGAAAGAAGAGAAGCAAGGCAAGGTGCCTACGGGAGAAACTCAACAGACCAAAAGAGAGGGAGTTTGCCTGATGATGGCAAGAGTCCAAGGGACATGTACTTTACTATTTTCTCTCAGGCTGGTGAAATCAGACATATTATCATTTTTTTAATTATTATTATTATTTTCATTACATAAGATATATTCTTTATCTCACATAGAAACCTCATCTTGTTTAATCTCCTAATATGTTTTAGTTGAAAACAAGCTTATATATGTCTGTGTTATGAATTCTTTTTCAAAAACTGTTTTCTAGGGATTGTAAAATCATTTATTCTAATATATTGAGTTTTCCTCTGTTCTTTGCTTGCTCTTTCATCAAAGAGGATACTTCTGACAAGATGGATGGTAAGAACTCCTTTTTCTAAATCTACTAAAGATTTTTATGGCTCTTTGGAGTCAATATAATATCTTTGTTCATTTTTCTATTTCTGAGAATATACTACTTACTTAGCAATAATATTAATGTGAAACTGGCTGCATAGTTCCATGACTGAATTTTGGGTTAGGCATATCCATATTTGGGTTTCCCAACCCACTCAAATGTTAGTTTACTGTTTGTAAAAAGTTAAATCAATTATTTTAAATATTTTTCCCTGAGCTCTTAGAAGTTTGCCTCCGAATATTCTGTTTCATAAGTCTTTTCTCTAAAATCTTAGATTCAGTAAAATGTAAATGAATTTCATAAGAGATACAAAAAGACCTATTTTACAGGTTCATATGATGATTTATGAATATGAAATGCATATTGCAGATGCTGCCTTTTTAAGAGTTTCGAACTAGCATTTAATCAAAACTGATTTTATTTAACTTGTTCTTTTTACTCCCGTATTCACTTGGATACAGTTTATCTTTAGTTGCTTGGCTCAGTAACAACCCTGTGTGGTATTTTTGTCTGCTACTGGACAGCTTATTTCTACTCTTTTTACTTACTTCATCAAAAAACATAATGTTATCTAGGAACTTGAGCTTTCTTTAAGAACTAAAGAATGCTAAATAACTAAGAATAAAATACTGCATCTATGTCACATTATGAGTACAACATTTCCTTTAAAGAGCCTAAGAAAAATGGAGAATTGTCATGTTTTTCTGTCAATTATTATGTAAACTCTGAAAATCTAATGTGTCTTCCATTCTAACGAAATGGAACATTTATTTAATCTTGGGTTGGGTACATGACTCATAGTTATATTACCTGCTTTTCTGTATGTTTACAGTATTTCATAAATGAAAATAAGTTATTCAGTGAAATGAAAGTCCATCAAGAGATGGTTTCTATGTATCAGTCTCTTAGATATTACTTCTATAACTGACATTTTGGATCCTTTAAAAAGAAATTATTCGCACTTTCTAGGTCAAAATATTTTCTTCTTTGGATCAGAAATATCAACCTATTTGAGTAGTCACCTCTGTTTTGTGATCTGGTACTCTCAGTGATGTTCAATGAAATGATATATATTGAAAATTGCCGTTTAGTATTAGAGCTGTATGATTTTTGCACTTGGTCATTTTTCACTGTGGAGAGCTCACAAAAGTGTTGAGTAAATAATGATAATATTTAATTGAAAGGCCTTTGGCTTTGTAGGTACTTTTAAAATACTGTATTTGTGTAGCCTGTGTCGTAGGTTTGATTTCCATGTTAGTCGTGTAGCTTTTCTCGTTCTTTTGTGGGCTACCTTTTGAAAATCCTTGGAAAGAATTAGGAAAGATCTATTAAAATATTCATTGGCAAAGAATAATAATTACAGAATTGGGTCTTTCTTGAGTAACTAATTTTTCTAATTTTCTTCAGCATTATAAGAATGAAATATAGCAGATAAAAGTGTTAAAATAAAATGACCATTTTCAATTGCCTAGTTTTAACCTGTGTGCTGTGTGCGTGTATCTTGCGAGTCATTAGGTTACCAAAAATTTCTTTTTCTCAAAAGGAACCTTTTTAAAATTAGATTAAGATGATCAGACTAGAAGATAGTTGTTTTCATACTTTTGTTTTAGTCTTGGGTGGGGATTGTGAGATAGGTCTTAACATCAGTTTTGGCAGAATTTGTTGAAATATTATGTTTTATTTCTCTTATTTAGGAACAGCATCTGAAGATGGTAAGAATTATATATTTTGTTAGTAATACAAATACCTCTACATTCATATTTTCATTAGTAGGAATTAAGTATTAAAACTAAAATCAGCTCATTTCTTTGCAAATATGTATAATATGCCAGTTATGGTAGCTTGTACATTTTCTGTTAGGTTGTGCTAGCTGTATTTGTGGGCTTTTTAAAACAAATTCTTTACTTTTTCCTTTTGCTTTGTATCATGGATCATCACATGCTAAAAAAACATAATTGCTTAATGAGTTTAACAATACCTAATTTAAATTAGTACATAATTTTTTTTTCCTGTAGTGACATTAATGCCTTTTTGTGTGTGTGTGCTTATGTGTTTTTTTTTTTTAATTTATACCAATCCATTTATTCTTTGGGGAAGCATGTGCCACTGTTATATAATCATCTCATTGGAGTTAAAAAACATTAATTTAGTCTGCTTTTAAATGCATCTTTTTTTGAATCGGTGACTAGGAAATGGGATATTTGATTTGAATTTTGTATTACAACAGTTGCTTCACAGAATAGTTTCTTTTAATGAGCAAATATACTTAGAAAGAATAATTTATTGTTTTTGAATTTATAGAAAGAAAAAATTCAGACTTTATAGCTATTCTGCCTGAAGTTTGTCATATTAAAATGATTTGAAGCACATTTTTTCCTCTTAAGTTTTACATGGATGACATTTTCTTGTAATACAAAATCAAATAGATTTAACTTTTTTGGTCTCATATTCTGATATATTTGCAATAGTTTCATATTTCATATTTTAAATTGGAATACTTATAAAAACATGATTTCTGGCACTATGGCATTGTAATTTAGGAATGTTAGTATCAAAATACTTAACTAAATTTTTCCATTATATAAAATGTGGGTAAATTCTCATATTCAAAAATAATACTGGTCAGTGAAAGCTGTTGGTGGGTGAGGGCCCCTCTTAAGCAAGATTCAGTAGAAATAAATTAGATGCTTACCTAGTTAAAAAAATAATAATAATAATATAATTTGGGGGAGCCAGTGTAGCTCAGTGGTTGAACACCGGCTTCCCACATAACAAGGTCCCAGGATTAATCCCTGACCCAGTACCTCAAATAATAATAATAATAATAATAATAATAATAATAATAATAATTTGGTCTTTCTGTTTTCCCTCTCAGTCAGGAGAATATTATGTCTTACTCTAGTAGAGACTATACAAGGGCAAGAGGCTTGAACTGTGGACTTGTTAGGGGACGTGAAGATTTTGGTAGGGGAGCAGATGTAACTCAAGTAGTTTAATGCCTTCTTCCCATGTACAAGGTCCCAGGTTAGAATCCCCGGTACCTCCTAGAAGCAAACCAAACAAACAAATGAAAAACCAACTCTCTCCTTGGGGAGCGGATGTAGCTCAGAGGTTGTGTTCCTGCTTCTCATGTACAAGATCCTGGGTTCAATCCCCAGGACCTCCTTGAAAAAAAAAAAGTTGCTAGATTGCTAGGTCTCTATCAACTATACTTCTGGTTTTCTATTTTGTTCCTAGTTCTTATCACTCTTTTATATTCTCTCACTCATTTCTTAATTTTACAATTTCTCCTTATTCTCTAGTATATTTTTTCCTAATTAATATGACTATATCAGGCTAGCCAGTGTTTTATGTCTGCCCTACCAATTGTACCTTTTAACTAAAAAGAATTCCGGGTCCTGTTTTATGATTATTTTTGATCCTAGTCCTGATTTGATTGTGGTTGAGACTGTTGGTTGAAAAATACCAAAGTACCTGCTAGTAATCTATTCTGTCATCACTTGTTTTTATAAATGACAGCTTTACTTAAGCACTTTAATAAACATTATCTCCCTTGGCTCAATAGCTCTAGAAATAGGATTAAGAGGTTTCTGACCTGGTTTTGTGGAGAGAAAGGGGTGAAACAGGGAGGTAGAGAAGAAAATGTATTGAGGAAAGTGCCGACTCTTACATGATAGTGTTTTCTCAAATCATCTTATAAATAAAATTGATTGCTTATGGAAGAATGGCATATGCACCTGTAGTAATTTGATGTTTGGCACAAGATAAAAAGATTAAGTATTTTACCTATTAATACCTCTTCCTGCAGTCCCTTTAGAAGTTTATTTTCGGTGAAAGGGTTTGTTTGGGTTTTTGTTTCTAAGACTGGGCTTATATTTAAAACTATAGACTGGGTTTGAGAATAAGCTAAATTTCATGGAAACTGAAATTTTAGAACTGAAACTACCAATTAAGTAACAAGTGGCATGTCTGTGGTAATTACCTTAATTATAACTCTACTGGACTAATATCAAACTACGAATAGAAATCTTTTAGTTAGACCTTATTCTTACTCTTTAAGGAAAGTAAGCTCATAAAAAAAAGGTAGGTATTTTTAAATTGTAAGAAAACTATAACTTATAAGCAGTGGTTATAATTATTTAAAAACTTAACACATATTTGAAAAGCATACCTAATTAGAAAAAAAATTTTTTCCATTTCTAAATATTATTATAGAAAAACATCTTCATTTATGAAAATATTTTATTTCTCAGGCCGGGTGAGAGCAAAGCTTTCAGCACCACTTGCTGGCATGGGAAATGCCAAGACAGATTCTAGAGGAAGAAGTCGAACAAAAATGGTGTCTCAGTCACAGCGTATGTATTGCTTATTAGTCCTACTGTATTTGGCAATATGTTATAATGTGTGTTTCTTGTATATTACTGCATTGGTAGATTCACCAGTGGATAAATACAAAGGTAATTTCAAAAAAAGATAAGCCACAAACTGAGTTCTTGTTCTATACTTTAGGTTCATCATCACCTGACAAAAATGAAGGTATCTTTTCACTGTTTTGGGTCAGTCGTTGTGCATGTTTTGGAATTTTTTGAGTGGGTGTTGTCTTGTCTTTGGTGTGTTATTAGGGCTGCATCATTGATATCTGCCACTTAGAAAGAAAAACTTCATCTGCTTTTTTAAAAAAAAACTTTTGCATGGGATTATTTTAAATAGCACAAATCTTCAACATTAAGGTTTTCACAGTCTACTCAGAAACTTCCAAATATGGAAAATTGTGCTTTTTAGAGGCAAAATAATTGCCATAAGTCATCTTCAAAATCTGGTTGCATCTAACTAATGCTATTTAAGGACAGAAATGTGGTATCTTCTTACTCCCTTCCCCCTACCCCAAATTTACTTTAGTATCTTATTTTTGGTTGTCATTCTTGGAAGGTATATACAGATATACAGTCAAGAAACGTAAATTGAAATGACCAATTCTGTTATAATTCTTGTTAAATTTAACATTTATATTTTTGCTATTTCAATGCAAACTGAGTTCTTCATAAGCACAATTATTAAAAAGCACAATTTGAGTCTATTCCCATCCCTCTTTACCAAGATATTTTCATTAGCACTTATCTTTAAAAACAAATTTTTCTAGGGAAGTAATCATGGGGGTAATTTTACATACTTGTCTCTTTTGGAAAGAAATGAATTTAACTGTCTTCCATTGTTTGGGTGATTTATCAGGATATAAATACCCTATTTATCTGTTCTTTAACCTGAGTCCTGAATTTTGAGTCTCTTATTTGGTATCAGGGATAAGATATGGGCTTGGGGGGGTGGGGGTGGGGGTGATTGTACAAGTCCTACCCGTCAGATTCTCTTCAGACGAAGGATGGCAGCAGTCAACAAGAGTCCTTAAAATATGCAAAAATACTCAGTAAAATTGATTTGCAAATGAAGGATTATTTACAAATAGGAAAAATGGCAAATATCCTCTAGGCAAGGACTTCTCCCAACCAAATTAGGAATAGATTATATCACATTCTTTCCTGATCTTTTATATTTTTAGAGTAATTTGATCTTTATAATTATTTTTTAGGAGGTACTGGGGATTGAACCCAGGACCTCATACATGGGAAGCAGGTGCTCAACCACTGAGCTACATCTGCTCCCCAGAGTGATTTGATCTTTAGCAGTATGGTGTAGTCGTTCCGGATCTTGCAGTTCTCTCTATGGTCCGCAGCCCAACAGCATCAGCATCGCCTGGGAGATTGTTAGAAATGCAGAATCTCATGTCCCAGTCCAGATCAACTCCAGGATCTGCTTTTTAACAAGATGACCAAGTTTGAGAAATACTGACTTAGATTATGGACTCTGGAGCCATACTGCCCAGATTTGAATCCTGGCTTTTCCAGATTTTTTTTTTTTAAGGTACCAGAGCCGGGGATTAAACTGGGACTTCGTATGTGGGAAGCACTCAGCCACTGAGCCACATTGGCTCCCCTGGGTTGGTTTTTGTTTGTTTGTTTGTTTTTTCATTTGTTTGCTTGTTGTTTTAGGGTTTTGTTTTTTGTTTTCCGGAGGCACCAGGAACCAAACCCGGAACCTCCCATGTGGGAAGCAGGTGCTCAACTGCTTGAGCACACCTGCTCCCCTTCCAGATTATTTAATTTCTATATCCTCATCTCTAAAATGAGGAGGATAATGGTATCTACCTCATAGGATTGTTATGAGGATTAAATAATGTAGTGTATTTAATACATTTAAAACAAGTGCCTGACCCTCAGAGTAAGTGCTATTGTACCTGTTAGCTGATAAAATTGTCCTCGTTATTATTCTTAATTTAATATAAATTTAATTTTATATTCCTGTTGTGTATTTCTGTCTTGTTCTTTTTTCTATCACTTCAGGAAACAAAGAAATAAATGAAGTTATGAAATTTAGAGCATAAAGAAAAATAAAGATAGCAACCAGAAACTGTCCACGTCTAGTATCTTGAGGATAAACTTAAGTTTATGTGAAATTTTTATCTTGGTCTCTTCTAAAATATTATTAAGAGGGGTTCTAGGGCAAAGCTTCAAACTATTTCAAGTATGGTTTTTTACATCTTACTTAAGGACCTCCCTTTTAGATACATTGTAACTGCAGATCATGAAAGTAAAAAATAAAATAAATTTTTACATTTGTGTGCTTTTTCACTTTGAAACCAGATCCATGATACTTTAATTCCACTACTATAATGTGAGAACATAATCAGTAGCTTTTTTGGACATCATAAGCATGTAAACATCAGAAAACTTTCCCACTATAACATCATTTGGATTTTGAATCATATTGGAGGACTTTTTGTTTGTTTGCTTGCGTTTTTATTTGAATGACCACTTGTTCCATTCCAGATTCTTTTGGAAAAAGATACTGTGGCCTTTTGTAATTTGATGCAAGTTTCTTTACAACATATTTTCATCAAAATATTACTGTGATCTCCATCTTCACTTTGTTTTAAAGTAATTCATTAGGATTTGCATGGTCTTTCTATATTTTTGTATCATTAATGAAAAAAAATCTCTTTAATAAAGCAGGTGTGTTCTGGTGGCTAACCAAAATAAATAAAAGCAGACCCAATGGAGAGACTTCCAGATTTGTGTTTGTTAGAATTGTGTCTTTTTTGATAGTAGCGACTGATTGTGTGCAAATGATTGTACAGCCTGTCATAAACTTTGTGCCCCCCTGTTTGTTTTTTTCTGTCTTTGTCTTGAGAAAGATAAAATTTGCAGCTTTGTCATATTATTTTCCTATAGCTGTAAGATGTTGTAGTTCTTCCTTGCCTATAGTTTTAAATTAAATGTTTAAAAAGTAAAAACTTAAACATTTAATTATTTAGATTTTGGACTATCAGTAGAAGAAAAACTGAATAATTTACATTTACTTTTGCAGCTTTTTATCTGCTTTGTACATGAGTGTCTGGTCTCAGCTTATCAGCTGTAAAAATTATTAAATGTACTGCTTTTATCAAAGACATCTGTGGTTGGGGCTTTTTTTAAGTTTGCTGGTGTTTTGTTTTGTTCTGTTTTTTTTTGCCTTAGGGTTTTTTGGTTTTGAGAACTGACTAAAGCTTTCTTATTTTTGCCATCCATTTTAAATATGCTCCTTCCCTCTTCATGGATTATAACCCTTACCCTAAAATTCTACCTTTACACTTGTTCAGGATCACAATCTGCTAATACCATTGGTGGTAAGACTCTATAGACCTTATGTGTGTATCTGTTGTTTGGTCACCTTTTTCATTATCAAGAATGGTTTCTATTCAGCAGAAATTCTAGATATTTTATTCCATTGTTTTGTAAACATATTGGGGCAAAAAAATCACCAGTTATTTTTCTTTGCCTTGTTTTTATTTTATTAATAAAACCCTGGATTATTTAAATTGTTCAAGTTGACACTGCAAGTATAAACATTCAAAAGCAAAGGAGCTTTAGTAATGATGCCTTGAAAATGTTTCATTAAATGTATAAAATGGTTGTTTGAAAACAGAGGAAGAGAAATTAAGTATCCTATTTGAAGCTTTGCAAATCAGAGTATTTTCTTATAGCATGCTAGTCCATGTCTTTTTTCATCAATTCTTTGTTTTTTCTGGAAAAAATAACACTCTTTTCCAGCCTTAGTGGTTCTTTGCTGAAGAAAGAACCTTGGTATTTTTTTCTAAGTATAAATAATTCCAAAACATATCATAGGTACTAAAATTATCACACTCTTGGTGGGGGGCAGGGATCTTTGAAGAACAAAGGATAATGATTAGAGTAAAATGAACTTTATTTCCTAGGAGAGAGCATGAATGAATTTAAATAAATGGGGAGTGAGCATAATTTTAATATTCAATAAATCTAGAGTAGATGGAGTACTCTGCTTTTTTACCGCATATTTCCTATCTGCTGAATAGACCCACATTTCAAAGAATTCTCTAGTCTCCCCCATCAACTCCCTCCCGATTTATATTGATTGTAACACAACAGCCATATTGTTTGTGATCAGTTTATTATATATCCTTTTTATATTGTTGTGAGTTTTTCTATAAAATTTTTCGTCAGCTTAGCTTGCATTGTGAGTTTGTGGCATGTTGGGTGTTTGGATGTTTTGATGTGTATATTTATTTAGTTTAGACACTGCATGGAGAAAATAGGGGCTTTATGAGTATCCTTAAGATTTTAATGAAAGAAATCTGATTTGAAGGTTCTTCACCTGAAATGTCATTCAACAGTCAAATGGCCCATCATTTTAAAATAGACTTGAATAATTTACCTACAGTAATTTAGAATTCCTTCTCTTCAAATAGTAAATTGTTAATTTCATTGTAAACACTGCTTTAGTTTACATCATGGCTATCCCAGAGGAAGATAAGCTTCATTTTGTGTGCTGGTAAAGTTAAAGAATTAAGCATGAGTAATGCAATCCTATGCCAAGAGAACTGCAGCAGGGATCACAAATCAGCAGCCAGTGGGCCATATCCAGCCTGCCTCCGTTCGTGTATTGTTTGGCCTACAGAGCATGATAAAAATCAGGAAAGTTCAAAGCTTTCCTTTTTGAAAATCCTAAAACCTGACCGATATTACCTCAGAATAGAGCTGGCTGGAACTAAAAAAATTACCTACTCCTTAGGAAAGGGTCGGCCCTCCTCCTCAGAGCAGGCCTCTGACCACTTCCTGCCCTGTACTCCTCCCTTACTGACATTACCTGCTTGTCCCCATTGGCTTTGGACTCTTTGAACTTTGCTCTGTGGAAATGAAGCATGATTGGGTAAGATGATACAAGGTGATGGGTCACTGCCCTACTGGGTAGGAAAAGTGATGCCACACGAAGGGGAAATGTTGCTTTGATGAAGATTTATTTAAGTGCAATTTTAATATTTTCTGTAATGTTACCATCAAGAATCTAGAGTTAGAGTCTATCTTGGAGTTATCTGGTCCATTTTCCCATTAAATGCAGACATCAAATGCTTTGATTGATAGAGCATTCATCCCCTTAAAAGGTAACTTGTGCATTTTTAGTTGAAAACCATGTTTCTTTACTTTTTTTTTTAACCCACACTCCAATTCTCTTCAGCAACCCCTCTTTATCTCCTTGACCACATCTCACCTGCCTTCTGAGACTGAAAAGCACTAGCTTGGAAGGTGTCAACTACTTTGATATTTACAGATCCTTTAGTCTTGGACTATTTTCAGTAGCTCTGTATCCCAGAACAGCCACCTGAGAGCCCTTTGATGGTTGAAGGCAGTTAATGTTTCCTCTTCAAGTTTCTTTTTTAGCTGACCCAATTTTGTAAGCATTTAAAATTTAACTTTGTAAAAATTACAAAATACATATAGCAGCAAGGTAGATAACCATTCAGAGGCATCTCAGCAGGCAAACTCTTTTAACACGAAGCAAATAATTATTATTATATTCTTAACCAAAATAATAGCTGTAATAAATTAACGTTTTTTTCCTTTTAGATATATATCATTTTCATATAGCATTTTAGCCATATAAAATGTATTGTCAGATAAGCGGTTTCTTTGGATATCTTGTATATTATTTGAGTCCTGAAAATCATTATACTGTTGTCCTTAATAAACATAGTAGCCTGTACCCCCCAAAACTGAAAATATATTTTAGATGATTTATGGTTCAGTCTATGTGTATATAGTATACATTTTTCCCCCCAGGTTACAATTATATATAAACCTTCTTGAGTCCCTTTCCTTTGAAATTAGAACCTGCCATTTTCTCAGATGTATTTTCTTCTTTTAGCAAGTTCTCTTGGAGTTCACAGCTTAATATTTGAATGTGTGTTTGGTGTTCAGCTGGCAGTCGTTCTGGGTCTCCAGGAAGAGTTCTGACCACGACCGCCCTATCCACTGTGAGCTCTGGTGTTCAAAGAGTCCTGGTCAATTCAGCCTCAGCACAGAAGAGAAGCAAGATACCACGGAGCCAGGGATGTAGCAGAGAGGCTAGTCCATCTCGGCTCTCAGTGGGTAAGATTTCCTATGAGTGACTAGAGACTTTCTATTTCTTTTGTATTTCAGGCTTTGGTGGCATTGAAGGCTTTGTTATATAATTAGGCATTTATAAGCTAGAGAAAAACAACTTAAGTACTCAAGGAGAATTGACTGGAAATATAGGTTGTAAATTGAATTAGGTATTTTATCTTGAAAGTATGATTTATCAGAACATTGGAAAATAGGACTAGTATATTAAAGCATAAAATTTTTATGTGATTCACAATATATTTGTCATATATTATTTATGTGAATATGTGTATATATGTTAGCTGCTTGTATTTGACATCTATATTAGGTCAACCTTGTTCAAATAATAAACTTCCTTGTTCTCTGTGTATTGGTTAGGGTATTTTCAATTTCAGGTAACAGAATTGCAGTTGAAACAAGCTTAAATAATAAAAAAGAAATTTATTGACTATTTTAATTGAAAAGTTTGGAGGTAGAACAGCCTTTGGACTAATTGTTGCAGAGATTGATTGATCAACATTACCCTTGTGGATCCTGAATCAGTCTGTATAATCTGTCTTATCTTTATAGCTGTCTATCTGTCTATCTTCTACCCTCCCTCCTTTCCTGGATCCTCTGTCTTTTCTCTTGCTTTACTCCCCCCTTTTTTTCCTCAATATACATTTTCCAGTAAATTCCTAAGAAATTGTGTGTGGGAGTCAGACTTTCTGAGAGCTTACTTGCCTGAGAATGTCTTTATTCAGAGGGTGGCATAGATGTCTTTTAGGCCTTCAAACTTTGAACTAATTTCCTTTCCTCAGTAGCACTTTTCACTTATACTCAGCCTGATATTTGATATATCTTACCCCAGCGCCTCTGAAGTTTTCATTGAGGCTCGTTTCCACTTCTGTTCATTTTCCAGACATTATTTTAAGTCTCTTCTTCACTCTTAGTCAATCCTATCTCCAAGATTTTCCACTACTTATTTCTTTTCCTACTTGTATTTGAGTGCTTTGTGAGGAGACAGGAGAGGAGTGGAGTTTAAAAGCATTGGCTCGTTTCTCCCTCTTTATCTTGAACTGAAAGTTTAGCGATGTGTGTTATACTTTGAGCTTATATTTCATGTGGAAAGATTTTTTTTTCTCTCTTGAAATAAAGATTTGGACCTAAGATACCAAAAGTATGATAGAAGTATATAGTTCAGTCAAAAAAGAAAAGAAATTGAATTTTACCATATTTTTCTTTCTCTTTGCAGACTTTTTATATTAGTAAAATATTACTTTACCTTTTTAAATTTCATACAAACTACAAACCACATTCAAGAAATTTTACTGTTTTCTTGGTACTGCTTCATCAAGAGTATTATCTTTTCAAACTTAGGAAAACTTAATAAGTATTGATCAGTTTTTCAGGGGGGGGGGAAAGGTATCAAATTATACAACCTTTACCTTCTTTTCTCTCCCCTTCTGTGCTGCTGTTGGTTCATCTCAGCCCGAAGCAGCCGTATTCCTCGACCAAGTGTGAGTCAGGGATGCAGCCGGGAAGCTAGTCGGGAGAGCAGCAGGGACACAAGTCCAGTTCGTTCTTTTCAGCCCCTTGGTAAGTAATTAGGCAGGTGTGATGTGCATTGCTTTCCCCTGTGTTAACACTGTCTGATCATCTCAACACAATCTGGTTTTAGCCTTCCTCGGCCATGACTTTATCCCTATGACTTGTCTGTCTTTTTGAGGAAATTTGAGTCAGAAGAAAATTATTTGTGGGAAATTCCTTTCACAATAACATGTCCTAAATGAGCAAGTTAGTCATTTATAAATGAATTGCCTTGATAATTGGGTATATGTCACATGGACTTAAACTGTAGAATATTGAACTCAAGATTTTTCTTAACAAATAAACCTACAAAATTGAAAGTTTTTTAAAAAAATTTGTAGTATTTTTAAGATAACTGGAGAGGCAGAATGTTTTTATATTGAGACTCTTAGAATTTCTGATGGTCCTTTAGCATTTTAACTATTTTAACTTTTTTCTTTTCAGATTTTTTCTTTTAATTCCACAAATTTAGTATACTGTAATACTTAGTTTGCTCTTCAGACTTCGGGGTGCTTAAGTAGAACATAGTTCTATATGTTGTCTATGATGTAATGAATTCCTCTCTGGAATACCAATAATTGTCATGGATTGGAATAAACAGTTTTCTTGGAAAGTCTCACGTTTAAAGGAATCATTGCAGTTCTAATTTCCTATCTGATAGACATGTTAGGACAGAATTTCTAGTGATTAATTCATTACTTTCTGGGCCATTAGACTCAAATATATGACTAGGTTGCACTGTACTCACTTAGAAAACTCCATTAAGCTGGGAATACAGACCTGGCCTGGGTTCATACCCCAGTTCTGTAACCTTTCTATGCCTGAGTTTCTTCATCTGGAATGTGAGGATAATAATAGCACCTACTTTTCAGGGTTGTTTTGAAGACTCTGTAAATGAGAAACTATATGAAAAATCCGTCAGGGCAGTGCCTGGCATACAATGGCACTCGGTTATCATGGTTGTCGTTGTCATCATCACTACTCCCACCACTGCTACTGCT
>PVKH010013436.1:0-16852 GCA_004027955.1 Chaetophractus vellerosus | reverse complement strand
TCTAGATAGGAATATTGAATGAGTATGACACGTTTCTTGTCCTTATGGACAAGTGCTTATCAAGCAGCTGAGTTATCACCGGCCTCCTACATCTGGCTCTTCATTCCTCAGGACAGGCTATAAATATAAATACATAAGATACACAAGAATTTAGATCACTATGGTTAATCCAAAATTGTTGGTTTTCAAATAGTATCCCAATTTTTAAAAAAATATTTCATGACATCACTGTCAAAGAATACTGAGCAGAGTTGAAACATAGGTGTGATCCCTCTAAAATAGTAGTTCTCAAAGTGTGTTCACGGACCAAACTCTCCAGGTGCTTCTTTTTTCACATTATAGTTTGAAAATCCCTCTAGGGTGATAGTCATATCTTTATGGCATTGGAAGAGATGGCAGCATGTTAGTAAAGAGGGCCTTGTTATAAAAATTGTTTGCTCAGATCAAAGCTTTGCTTCCCCATTTGAAAAAAATCTGTTATAACCGCAACATTATAATTTGCATATTATTATGAAAATATGTCAAAATTACAAAATAAATCAGGACACTAATATATAACATATTGCATTTAATAATTAACATTTTATCACATTTGTTTTCTATTTTTATACTTGGGTATTTTGAAGTAAATTGCGCAGACATGACATTTTATTCTAAATATCCTGACAAAACTAATTACTCCCTAATATCTTCTTATATCCAACCATATTTTATACTTTCTCAAGTATCTCAAAAATGTCTTTGCAGCTAGTTTGTTCAAATCAGAATTAATCAAGGATTTATGAATTGCATTTGGTTGTTAGACCTTTCAATTCTCTCAATCTAGAATAGCTCATCCCTTTTTTTTCCTCTACAGTAAATTACGTGATCTAGCAGATCATAGGCACTCTTGTTTACCAAGAAATAAAAGAAATATGTAGTTAAGGAGTCAAATTTAAAATGCAGTAATAATTCAAAAAAGGCATAAAATGTTGTGGGTTGGAATAGGCAGAAGAGGCTTAATCTGAGAGAGTGACCATTGAAAGTAGAACTGAAAGAGCAGAGGTTAAAATTCATTGTTGGAATTCCTGTTAACTCCTAAATTGGTGCTTGACTTTTCAGGTGTAGTTTGGAGGCTACTGCTGTCACTCATGAAAATAATTGTTTTTTGTTTTACAGTGGGCAAATCAAACTAGCAGATTTTGGACTTGCTCGACTCTATAACTCTGAAGAGAGGTGAGGCATTCATCAAAATTAAATGTGGAAAATGGGAAAGAATCATATTTCTTCTTGGATATTCTAGCATTCTGCAAGTTGCAGTAACTGTTGAGTTCCCAAATTCTCTGAATGTTACTGTGTAGATTTTAGTTCTTGATTGATTGAAACAAATCAACCCAAATTGGAATGGAAGTTCTTTCTTCATCATACTTCTGTACAATTTACTTTTTTTTTTTTTAAGATACATAGATTACATAAATGTTACATAAAAATTATAGGGATACCCATATGCCCCACCTCCCATGTCTCCCACAACCTCCCACATAAACATACTTCATTAGTGTGGCACATCACCTGCAAGAGATATACACATTTTGGGGCTTTGACACTAAGTTCACATTGTAGACCACACTCTGTCCCACACAGTTCTGCATGTTATGATATAAAATGGCCTATATCGTCATTGGATAATTCCCAAGCCCCAAAAAAGCCCCTTTTTTATTACAACTGTTTTTCCCTCTCCCTGCCCCCAAAGTGTCCATTGGCCACTGGCTCCACATTAATGTTGTAATTTCTTCCTTTGCGTTAATCACAATAAGTCTATAACAGAATACCAGTAAGTCCACTCTAGTTCATAGCTCTTCCCCCAGTCCTGAGGAGTCTGAGGTGGTGATGTCCATTCCACCTCCAAGTGAGAGGGGGCTTATATCCCATGGATAAGATGGATGGGATTATCCTGCCTGCAGCTGCAGACCATCTCCATTCCCTGGGATAGCCGTCCATCATCTCCCCACTAGGTGTCCTGGGTGAGTCCATTGAGTTGTAGAGTAGGAGTTGCAGCTCCACTGAGCTTCTGGACCCAGCTGGCACATGGACAGCCTGAAGACTCTGCTCTCTGGAAGTACACCTAAAACTCCGGCACTACGTATAGGTTTGAATAGAAGAGACAGGTGGACCATGTGCAGGGAAGAAATATTTGGGTCAGACTCTGTCACTCTCAAGAACAATTTACTTTTGAACTCTTATGTTGCTATTGAGCTGTTTTAACTATCCCATCTTCAATTGTCAGCTATTTCTATTTGTATTTAACTGTACAAGTATTTTTAATCAGGAGCTATTATAAATTTATGTCATGGTTTTGTTTTGTTTGTTTTGTTTTGTTTGTTTTGTTTTCATTTTAGTCGCCCTTACACAAACAAAGTCATTACTCTGTGGTACCGACCTCCAGAACTGCTGCTGGGAGAGGAGCGTTATACGCCAGCCATAGATGTTTGGAGCTGTGGGTAAGTCTCTTAACTTTTTCTTTTGTTTTTAATTCACATATTGTTTGTGTGTACACTGTTTTTTCTTCACATTGTTTTTTGTGGGTTTTTTTTTTTTAAGCTTTTGTTTAAGTTTGAAAGGGTATGGATAAACTTTTGGCCAGATTACAGAGAAATCTGCTGAAAATTTTTTAATATCAGGGACACTTTAAAAAAAAAAAGAAACATTTCCCCAGTTGTCTTAAAACACACACACCCATACATGCACACACACAATAAAAACACTTTCTTTGTATTGGAATCCAAATAAGAAATTCAGATAGTGTCCATAGATTGCAATTAATTAATATTAATCAAGTCTTTCAATTTATAAATTTCACCTCCATCTATCGGTTCCTCCTTCATTGCTCTTGGTTTTTTTTTCCTTATAATTTTTTGTTGAAGAAACTGGATCATTTGTCCTATAGTTTCCCACAGTCTGGATTTTGCTGATTGTATCCCTCTGGTGTTTTTGTTTTTTTTGATGATTTGTTTTGTTTTTGCTTTTAGTAAGGTTCTCCTTTTTATTTCTTATGAATTTTAGGTGGATTCAAGTTTGTTTCTCAACCCATTAAGTTTTGGGTACTTCTAATAGAAGTTACACAATCAGTGTACATCAAGGTTGGGTTTGGGGGAGTGGGAGCCTCTGCCCAGAGTGCAGGCAATAAATGAGCGCATTGTCTGTAGCGAATTTAAAAACAATAACACAACCAACTATACTTCTTCTTATCACCAGGTGTGGCCAGTTCTAAACAAATGTCAGTGATAAAATATTCATCCCCATCTGGACAGATTTACACACTCACATGACCCCCCCCTAAAGTAATATATAATTGTTTCTTTTTGAGACATTATTGATGGTCATTGCCCAGATCCATTAATTCATTTGTAGTTGTTTTGTAATGGTCATATTCTAATTATATCATTCCTTTCTGAAATACTTCTGTAAAGATAAACAATCTGTTTGGCTAACCCCAGGTACAAATCACTTAGGAAAGGTAGGGTAAAGGTTTTTAATGAAGTCCTACCGACAAAATCATGGAAGTCTTTGAAAACATTCCTGATTTTCTGGTTCTAGACTATCTTGTTCAATTCCTGAACCAGACCTGGAATCAGCCATTTCCCTGGTTCTTTTTAGTGAAGAATGGTATTTAGAGAACACAATTTGAATGTTAGAAGCATAGACATTTTAAATGGGCCATGTTAGTTAATTGTTTCTTATGTCATATGATTTATGCACACTCATTGTCCTCAACCTCCGTACTTTACGATTCTGACATGTATACCACCCAGGAGAGTATATTTTTCCCATTCTTTCTCTCATCTATTAATGTTGTGGTTTTTTTTTTGTTTTTCTTTTTTTAAGGAGTGCTGTAGGTTTGTTTTTGTTTTTGTTTTGCTTTGTTTTTCAAAATTCAAGAGTATTGGAGGGGAGAGCATAATTTCATAATTTCAGATCAAATGAGGCTTTAGTTAAATTTCAGTGACTCAAACTGGGTGTGTTTATGTTCTGGACTATTTGTTTTAACAGTATTAGCATTTAAATTGTCACAACTAGGCTCTAAAGTTAATGCCCCATTAAGATGCATGGGGAAAGTTCATAGCTCTGTTCATAGCTGTGTTCGTACTATTATTTCAGTCTGTGCAACCTGCTTGCAGTAGAAAAGTGTTGATTATGTAAAGAAATGTCTTTCCCACCAAAGCGCTGGAAACAAATTATAAAAAAACATGATTGGAAATTAACTTTCTTTAAAACCCAGTGAATCATTGAATTGAGATTTTGTTTGGCTTTTGACATGAGCATACTAGTTCAGTGATCTGTCATGTAGTCTGCAAAGATATTTTTGTGATGTGCTTTGCTGGTAGAGCAGTTCAGTTTGCAAATCAGGAGAGAAACTAGAAAGACTAGTATAACAAATTATTCTTAGAGCCTGAAAACCCAACTTTTTTTTTTTTCTGCCTCTTGTATTACTGGTTGTGATAATACTATATTTGGAACTTGATTTAGCAGTTAACGTAGGAGACAGAATTAAATTTTACTTTTTATTTTTCCACTCTGGAGAAGGTTTAAGAGAATATTGGATGTTCAAATTTGTCTTTTGTCATATAAGGTCAATATATGCACTCTATATAATAAGAAAGGCTAGGTTTATTTTGCTTTCTTAAATTTAGTTAAGCTAAAGAATTTCAAAATAAAACTGTAAGTTTTATTTTTGAATACTTGTAAATAAATCTCATTTTAAAACACAGGCAAAAATAGAATCTTTGTCCATTTTTTTCTTTTCCCACTTTAAAAAAAAATATTTCAAGCACACAAAAGTTTAGCATATTCATGTAATTTTTTCCTTTATTTTTTTAACAGCTTTGAGATGTAGTTCATATACCATGCAATTCACTCTTTTAAAGTGTACAGTTCAATGATTTATAGTATTAGCATATTATCAATATGCACGACCATCACCACGGTCAATTTTAGAACATTTTCCTTTATTTTTAGTTATTTATTTTATTATTATTTTTTAGAAGGTACCGAGGATTGAACCCAGCATCTCATATGTGAGAAGCAGGCACTCAACCACTTGAGCTACATCTGTTCCCCTATTTTTAGTTATTTGGAAATAATTTCAAATTTACAGAAAAGTTGAAAGAATGTTATAAAGAACTTTGGTGTAGCCTTTATCCAGATTCACTAAGTCTTTTTTAACCTTTTTACTGAGGTATACAGTAAACTGCATATAATTAAAGTATACAATTTGTTAAGTTTTGGCATATGTATACCAGTTAAATCATCACCACAACCAAGATAATGATCACCCACAAAAGTTGCCGTGTGTCCCTTTGTGATCCCTTTCTCCCATCCACGTCTCTCCCCTCCCCCCCCCCAGGCAACCATTATTCTCCTCTTTGTCACTCGAGATTAATTTCCATTTTCTAGAATTTTATATAAATGGAATTTCTTTAATCTGAAACAGTTCCTTAGTCTTTCTTTTGTCTTTCATGACATTTACCTTTTTGAAGAATACAGGCCAGTTCCTACATAAAATGTCATCCACATTGGATTTATCTGGTATTTCCCCATGATTAGAGTCAGGTTATGTGTTTTTGGCTGGAATACCACATAAGTGATGTTACATTCTTCTCATGGTATCACTTCTGTAGTTACATGGAGTCATTTTTTTGCCCCTTATTAATGATGTTCATTTTGGTCAAGGTGTTGTATCTTCCCCACCCCACCCCCACCCTCAACAAATAGCTACTAATTTTTTTTTGTAATAAGTAATTTATGAGGAGAGACTTTGAGACTATGTAAATATGTCCATATAGGTTTGAAAGCACTTTTCAAAATGGTAAAGTTGTTTCCTCATAATTTATTTGAAAACCCTATTGAAACTAAATCCAGCTGATGACAGTAAACTGTTTCCTGTGCAAATACAGTGCCAAGAGGGCTATAGTATAATATACATTGTACAAAGCAGATGAATGATAAAAAGCTAATATTCCCTTTATAGAAACCACCAAGCATTTTTGTAAAATTGAAGTGTGGATTTTTTAGTCTTTAGTTTATTTCTGTAATTTACAGTGGAATTGATAAAAAAGGATTCAAGACTTTGTTTATAGCCGGGGTTCTTAACCTTTTTGTGTTCCACAGACCCCTTTGCTAGTCAGGTGAAAACTACGGACCCCTTACTAAGTCCATGTTATACTGTGTATTATTTGATAATATCACACCCACACTAACAAGAATAGATTTCTTTTTTTTTTTTTTTTTTTTTTTTTCAATTCAAGCTCAGGGACCCCTTGTTTTAAAACCCTGGTTTATAGACTGTCCTTTATAGATGGAAAGAGTTTGATCTACTGGCAAATTTAATCCTTTATATTACCTGTTTTTACTGCAGGAATTATTTTCTTTTCATTTACAAAACTCCTGGCCTCTCAATTGTGTTCTTTCTAGATGCATCCTTGGGGAACTATTCACAAAGAAGCCTATTTTTCAAGCCAATCTGGAACTGGCTCAGCTAGAACTGATCAGGTACAGCTGTGCATGTGCTCTAGGTACCTGGGTATGATAGGTAATCTCTTCCTCTAATTTCTAACACTTTTCAGTCATTCTACAAAATGATTTTACACTCCTTATGTCAAGTAAGTTTATTTTGTTATGGGCTATATATGTAACAAAGTTGTAGTTCACTGAATTTTTATGTCTTGCATATTTTTTTTATTAGTTCTTTATATAAAAGCTTGCCAGTATAACTCTTAATATTTCTTAGGCAGTACACTCTATACATCCCCTATAGGGATGATATAGGACCAACTTTGCCCTTCAATAATTACTGTGTAAATTAATGCTAACTGAACAAAATAGGTAATGAAAACCTATTTGGGATTAAAAACATGTTTTACAAAACCAAATGTGTGGATCATTTTGGATTATTGTACCAGTATTTTTTCTTGACTATCTTGTAACCAATTTCTTCTGTCCTATTCCTTTTGTCCTTAAGCAGTGAGGTCAAATTCTGCCTTTCTGCGTGCTCTCTAATGTAATAAGCCAAGATTCCCCAGACCTCAGGAGACAGTCATTTCTGCTTCTAGAACCTCCAACCTTCGTGGTGCTGACTCATTCACTTCCTTGTTCTTACTTTTTGCTTTATTTTCAGCCGACTCTGTGGTAGCCCTTGTCCGGCAGTGTGGCCTGATGTTATCAAGTTGCCCTACTTCAATACCATGAAACCGAAGAAGCAGTATAGGAGGCGTCTACGAGAAGAATTCTCTTTGTGAGTTTGGCAAAAATGTACCTCTAGTTTCTATGTCTGGCTTGTGTTGGGACTTGACTTCTTCCTGACCTGGGGAGTTAGTGTTGTCACAATTATTATGGCAGCACACCATAGAAAACATTTTCTTTTTAAAATATATGAGTTTTATCATAGCCCTTTGTAATTTTTCTTCTGAACAATATATTTTTTTCTCATAGTCCTTTTGATCTTTCCAAGACAAAAAAAAGAGTGGAGCTGCTTAGCTTCATTTTCCTTACCTGCAGATTTTAGCATTTCCTAAATCCTGTATGGAACAAATCTGCTTGTTTGCATTAGCCAACTCCCAGCTTTTTCCACAGTTTCACATGGAGCTGAAAATTCAGAGACCTTTTGCACAAGGTTATAGGTTTGAGAACTGTGGGATCATTGTGAACTTGTCCTTTCTCTGTTCCTTCCACAGCATTCCTTCAGCAGCACTTGATTTACTAGACCACATGCTGACACTAGATCCTAGCAAGCGTTGCACAGCCGAACAGACCCTACAGAGTGACTTCCTTAAAGATGTTGAGCTCAGCAAAATGGCTCCTCCAGAGTAAGTGGTGATGGCCGTGAAGGGACCCTAAACCTCAGCCTAGGCCTCAGGACATGAGAAACTCAAAATAATAGGTTTTTTAAAGGAACCACACATGGCCAAGTAAGTCACAAATGGAGAGGGGTCCTTAAGTGTTGTGGTTGATAAGGAGGTTTGTTTCATTATTTATTTTTTTAACAAGGAGTTAGCTGTGATACCAGGAGATTTAGGTATGATGTATTTTCTAATTTGATTCAAGCTATTTTCTTTTGTCCCCAGCGTATTGCTCTAAACAACTTCTTTGAAAATATTTCTTCTAGCTTTTGGTCTTAACCATTGCATCTGTTTGAATACCCTATGTCTGTGATAACCATGTGTATCTCACACTTAAAAGGATAATTCTAATTATAAATAGTCTTTATCACTGTCATGTCTTATGACCTGAATTCTGTAGGTCCCCGGGGGTTCTAGACTCATCCCACATTCTCACAAATTAAAAAAAAAAAGTCTTTTGGTTTTTAATTTATCACTGACAGTGTTACAACTTTCATGTCAGATTTCTTAGATATTTTCTTTCATTAAAAAAGACTGTTAAAGAAATGGCTAGGATGTCCGTACCTAAGTAGATAGCAACTATAAACCTGATTGTTCCAAAGAAATGGCCAAATTCCTTTACTGCCTTAGAATTTTATACATTGACTGTGGCTTGAAATATATAAGCTTTTCACTGAAGTTTGGGTCCTTCTGTTAATAGAGAATTTTGGTTGTGGTAATCTTTATTGTAGTAAGGTTTGACCTACTTGGACTGTTTACATTATTGAGTTTGGGGAAGTCTAGAAATATACTAAATGATACGTTTACTAAACCCTACAAATTAAAAGGTTGATATCTAGTTATGAAAATTCAGTGTACAGCAGAAAGAACCAGTTTTTGGTCCTTGCTGACCAAATAACACATGAATTGATTTTACATAGAAATGCTTTAATCTTGATGTGCTTATGTGGTTCCAAGATTTAAATCACCATTCTGCTTCCCTAGACATTTTGTAGGTATTATCAAGCCATTCCTTTCTGTCTTCCTGTTTATTTCCAACTAGAACTTAACCAACAAAGTTCTCCTTTATTCTTGTTGTGCCAAGCAAGAACAGTTTTAAGATTTAAATATTTGGCTATAATATGGGAATTTATATAACAGATGTGTGTATGGTATCAGCAAGAGCTTCATTTCTTACTGTAGAAATCTTTTGGACTTAAGAACTTTTATTTCCTCACACTACCATTTGTCCTGATTCCTTTTTCACTACTGCTATCTATTTGCTAACTTGAGTGGGTTTTGTTTTGTTTTGTTTTGTTTTGTTTTGTTTTTTGGAGGCACTGGGGATTGAACCTTGGACCTCGTACATGGGAAGGGGGCACTCAACCACTAAGCTACATCCACTCCCCAATGAAAGTTGGTGTTTGTTTTGTTTTGTTTTGTTTTTGAGGTACCAGGGCCAGGGATTGAACCCAGGACCTTTTATGCAGGAAGCCAGCACTCAACCACTGAGCCACATCAGCTCCCCTGAGTTGCTTCTTTCGTTTGTTTGCTTTTTTGTTTTTTGGTGGGGTTTTTTTGTTTTTGTTTTTGTTTTGTTTTGTTTTTGGGGGTTTTTTTGCTTGTTTTTTAGGGGGTACTGAGGATCGAAGCCAGGACCTTGTATATATATGGGAAGCAGGCACTTACTGTTTGAGCTATATCTGTTTTTTATGTGTGTTTTCGTTTTAAAAGCAATTTATTGAAGTATATCATTAATACATGAACATTCATAAACAAAACATGCATAACATATAGGGCTCCTATACATCTCCCCACCACAAATACGTTGCATTGTTGTGAAACATTTGTAACAAATTATTAAAGAGCATCGGCAAAGTATTACTGCTAACTATAATCCACATATTACATTTTTCCCCCAGCCCACCATATAATTTTTTGTTGTTGTTGTTCATAAACCATAAAATTTATCTAAAGTGTCCAGTCGGTGGCATTTGGTATAATCACCTGAGTTACGCATTCATCACTTCAATCAATATTAGGGCATTTTCATTACTTAAAAAAAAAAAACACTATCATATTAGCACTACTAATTACAAATCCTGTGATGTATTTTCATTTCCAAATAGAAACAACTTTTGGTTATTTTTTTATGCTTTATGTTTTCCACTGCTCTTTGCCTTCCTATTTTAATTCCTTATTTACTCCATTCACTTACTTCTCCATTCCCATACATAATTTCCTCTACTTTGTTCTTCTCCAGCCTCCCTCATTGGCAAGATTGCCATGAATTGTGGAGCAAGAAACGGCGAAGACAACGACAAAGTGGTGTTGTAGTGGAAGAGCCACCTCCATCCAAAGCCTCTCGAAAAGAAACTACCTCAGGGACAAGTGCCGAGCCTGTGAAGAACAGCAGCCCAGCACCACCTCAGCCTGCACCTGGCAAGGTGGAGCCTGGGGCTGGGGATGCAATAGGTCAGTGCTGGGATGGGGCTTCTGCGCTTGTATAAGCAATTTCGATAGGCTTTGAAAGTCAACTGCAGGAAGTATGTGTGTATCTTATAGTATTTATCCATTGAAGCATTAGAAAAGTGATTGGTATGTCCTCATGATGGAAAGAAAGGAGATAGACCCAAGTTTGTAGATGTGGTGTTAGAAAGTCTACAATAGATCATTTTCTTTTCCTGAAATAAGAAACACTGAATCTCAGTTAGATGGGTGGCATAAATCATTGAATCAGGTAAGTCAGATTTAATTTAAGATTAGTTAACCTTTGGCTCTCTAACACACATAATTTGGAACCTTGTTTATGTCAGTTGGGTTTGATAAGACCATTAGAATCTAATCATATGTAATCACAGTTGCTAGATATAGTTAATTCCATAGACTATTTGGCCTCAATACATCCAAAATTGTGTAATAATTACCTATTATAATAATTATCCTGTGTATCAACCATTTTTCTGTACTACAGATATTTTTTCTAATTCATTTTTCTCTTTCCTGTCCACCTACAGCAGTGGTTCTCAATGCTTACTACACATTAGACTTATCTACAAAGCTTTAAAAATAAATACCCCAAACAGTGGCCAGATAGCTGGGGATGGGGTCTAGGGATTCTGAATTTTTAAAATTTCTCCTAGTAATTCTGATACACAGTAAGGGTTGAAAATTAGTGACCTAAAAGAATAAATGAAATCACTTCTGCACACAATGCAGAGATCTTTCACTTTAAAAAGTCCCTGTTTTTTTAAGTGAAAGTATAAAGAACAACAATATTAACATTAATATATTTTAAACCCAAAAATACTAATAAAAATAAAACATTATATATTTTTATATGTCATGACAAATTTGAGGCATGAAGAATGAGGTGTTCAAAATGAAACTTCATTCTTTGGATATTATAATTTACTATTGCCATTTGAAGAAGGCAAAGGCCCATGTCCTGCCTGTTCTCTTATGTTGGCTTCACTGTCTCTCCACAGGCCTTGGTGACATCACACAGCAGCTGAATCAAAGTGAATTGGCAGTGTTATTGAATCTGCTGCAGAGCCAGACCGACCTGAGCATCCCTCAAATGGCACAGCTGCTTAACCTCCACTCTAACCCAGAGATACAGCAGCAGCTGGAGGCCCTGAACCAATCCATCAGTGCCCTGACAGAAGCCACTTCCCAGCAGCAGGACTCAGAGCCCATAGCCCCAGAGGAGTCTTTGAAGGAGGAACCCCCTGCCCCAGTGGTCCAGCCTTCAGCAGAACAGATGACCCCTGAAGCATCAAGCACACCAGCTGACATGCAGAATATGTTGGCAGTTCTCTTGAGCCAGCTGATGAAAGCCCAGGAGCCAGCAGGCAGCCTGGAGGAAAACAACAGTGACAAGAACAGTGGGACACAGGGGCCCCGAAGAACTCCCACAATGCCACAGGAGGAGGCAGCAGGTAAACAGACCGGTCATGAATCTCATTGAGCTCAGGTGCTGTTGATCCTCTTAAAAATCTCTTTAACATTTTCTTTTTCACATCAATGGCCTTGATTTCAGTTTTTCTGTAACCTAGTCTACAGGAGAACATAGCACCAGTGGTTTATTTCTTGCCTGGTTTCTTTTATCTAAGTCTCAAAGCTTCTCAAAGCACCTTACATGTACTGATTGTTTTTCCACTTCCTAAGAGGTAGGTAAGTAAAGCCCCCGTGTTCTAACCCAGAAAACCACAACCATAGTTGGTGATGCATCTTGAACCCACTGTGTGTATTGTGGCCAGTTGGTACTAGCACTTGAAAATCTGTCTTCCAAACAAACCATTATCAGATTGTACTTCTTTACCTATAGTGTAGTGGATGCTGAATACCAGAGTTTTACCTGGAAGATACAATCAAGAATACCCTAATAAAATATCATTGTTAACCTCCACGAGAATAATTTGAGAATATTTCTAAATAATTAACACCATACATTTTCTTCCCCAAAAATATTGGCATATAAAATAATTCCTTTAAATCCGTGTTCCTGAAAGGGACAATTGAATGGACCCCAAATTAGGAAGTTAGTGTTACATAAAGAAAAGAAAATCGGGGGGCGGGGGGGAAGGAATATGTTATGCCCTCATCTCACATGACACAGCATGCAGTTAATTTGAGAGGAAAAAGAAGTTTAAATTCTCTTATCAATTCTGATTTGCGTTCTCTTTGCAAAATACTTATTTATCTGAAAGTGTTTTCAACTCCTTGGAAATTTTCACTGTCTATGAAGACGCTATGAATTGGGGAATGAGAAGAGGTGCAAGGGCTGATGGAGTACACTAACCTTCAACTTTAGGGTCTTGTGTAATCATTTCATATGGGATAGTGTAGAAAGTATAGTCTATTTTTACTGGTTTAGGGTCAAATTCATAAGCTATTTTTCAAATTAAAAGTTTTTAAAACTGGAAGATGGCATAAATAAAATTAACTCCCTAATTTTACAGATAGCAAAACTGCAGTTCAGGGAGTTTACACAAGCCTGTTTATGGTCCTGCTGGTTATTGGCAGAGGCAGAAATAGAACTTGTGAATCGTATTTTTTTAATTCATTTTGCTACTCTTGTCATGCTGATTCCAGTTGTTGTTTTTGTTTTTGTTTTTGTTTTTTTTTAAGCGATTCCAAGATGTGGAATAACAGAAAGCTAATCTGTAATTAATGCAGGAATACCCTGTCCCCTCCCCCCATCCTGAAAAAAAAAAATTCAGCTCTAATCAAAATAACTGGAAGAAGTGGTTCAAATGATTTCAAAAGAAATTTCACCCAATAATGGAGCCAAGCCATCAGCCAAATGGTGAAATTGAATTAAAATTAAGGCTTAGCCTGTGGCCAAAAATTGTTGAATTTGCTTTTCAGAGGGGACTGTAAAAATGCCACTACTCTGATTATTGCCGTCACCCGTGGATTAATTCAATTGGTATCTCTATTATATCTCCCCTGTCTTGCTTTCCCCCTGCTGCCTCTTACTTGGCCATTTCACTGTTCATTAGCACTTCCACCAGAGGGCAGACTGGATAAGTCAGAGAAGGTGAAAGTATGGATTTGGCTACTGTTAAGCTACTCTGTACTTGTTGGGAAAGGGTGGTGGTTGAAATCCAGTGAGTCAAATGAAGTTTTAAAGTTATTTGTATATTTTATTAATACCTCCCTCCATTAGTACAGACTGTTAAGGATTGGCAATATTGTTAACACCTTTTTCATAATATTATCATTTTTAAAAATGTGATCCTTGTAATTCCTTTAAGAAGTTTTATTAATCTTAATTTAGTGGTTCTTTATAATTCATCTGCTTTGCTACTTTGGAATAGAGTTTCCCTCTCCTTATATGTGAGAAGAATTTGAAAGGCTGATTTGAACCCAAGAATTAGTTCTATTGAAACATAATTAGGCTGTTTATGTAAAAGGCAAAATTTAAATTTGAAAAGTGGTATAGCTGGAAGAATGTAAGTTTAGATTTGCCCACTTTTGCAGTTATGCATTTTTAAAATTGTTTGCCCTCCATCTTAAAAACAACCCCGGTGTTCCCTTTCATGTATAGCCCAAAAAATACTTTTTAAAATAACTGGTATGTTCTTATATAGAAAGATATGTAGTATTGGCAGAAAAAGGCTCTGAAATCTATAGGTGTTTGTAGAACACTTAGCCTGCCTTTTTCAGAATACCTGCTCTTCAAGTTGTGAATTACCCATGTCAAATTTTTTTTGTCCTTAAACTCATTTTCCCCTGCCACCTGGTCAACCAGCAAATCAGTCAACAGGTAACTTGAGTGCTGTATATCGGGTGACTAACTCATCCCCGGACTATCCCAGCTTTAAAATGGAAGGTCCACAACCTGGGAAGCCCCTCAGTCCTGGGCAAGCAGGGATGGTTGGGCAACCTACCTGTGTATTATACAGAGCACTTGACCTCATCTCTCCACTGCACAACTTTACAATTTTGTAGTGTTTTCAGAGTGCTTTCATCTGCATACTAAGGAAATGTAAACTTACTTTATTGATTTTCTTTGCAAAATATTATTAAGGCAAATCTACCAAAATACTAATTATAACTAAATAATTTTTTGGCTTGTCTGGGTAATGACTTTACTTCATGAATTTAGATAATGAAGAGTTGACATGTAAAAATATGCTTTCATAGGGAACAGAAAAATTGGTCATTTGGAAGATATCCCAAAACAGTGGACACAGGGTGATTCCCAACTCTCTAAAGGCTCTGTTCTGATCATACTTTTGTCACAGTGGTTCTGCGTGTCTTCAAACTCATGTCATTTACATCTTTCCTCTCCTGCCTTGGCAGGAGTTCATTATTAGACAACAGTTGCCATGCTTAGGCAAATTAACCAGCAGTGGAAAAAAAAAGTCTGGAGAATGGTTCAAGAAAGACAAAAATCTTTGAAAGACCAAGTGTAACATTAGTTCAATACATTTCTAAATATTCCATTCTTGTCAATGTATCCAAGATAGATGCTTGTTAATAGCCCATTCTACATGACACTAGGTACTATAGTAATTTTTCCATAGCATGGAAAAAATACCAGTAGGAAAATAAAATAGAAAATTATGATAGATTATGTTAATCTTTATAATTACTTTGACATAGGAAGCTGAATGACAGTATGATGTGGCTGATACCCATTTCTTCAGAATGTGATAATGGGGGGAGGGTACTTAAGTTTTAAAAAG
The DNA here is from genome assembly GCA_004027955.1 of Chaetophractus vellerosus. Taxonomy (NCBI): domain Eukaryota; kingdom Metazoa; phylum Chordata; class Mammalia; order Cingulata; family Chlamyphoridae; genus Chaetophractus; species Chaetophractus vellerosus. The sequence continues at coordinate 1,800 of PVKH010013436.1, read as the reverse complement.
GAGGTGTATATTTATACATGATGGTAATGAAAGATTTTTACTTTACTTCATCTCCACTGTGTATTCTTTAAGTTCTATTTCAGGTTAACCTTATATCATCATTAAACTTTTTGTAAAATGTGTTAGCTTAAGTCTATGCAAGGTCTCCTGTTGTACAGCAAGATTATGTCCTAGAAATGTGACCACAGCATGTGTATTGTTCCCTTTCATCTTCCCTCTTTCTACTTTATTTTCATTAATGTTTTGATCCAACAGCAAAAAGATGTGGGGAGGGGAGGCTGCCAACAGCCTGTACATGTTAGAACACTTCCTTAAGGAAGGAGATGGAGGAAATCTCCTCAGACATAAATCAGGACAATAATTTGAAACATAATCTTTTTACATCAGCTGTTAGATCCAGAATGCAACTGTTTTGCTTTTCAGTCACTTGATTTTATTTATAAATTGCAAATTCCTAGTCCCGAGATTTTATTCTTTATATATCTGATTACTTGTATTGCTATTTGTTTATGTTGAGCAGTGTGTGTGTGTGTGTTTGTGTTTATAATCACATGTGATTTTTAAGATGGTGTTTAAAAGAAGTAACCCTTCCACAGCATGTCCTCCTCACATTCTTCCACCAGAGAAGAGGCCCCCTGAGCCCCCCGGACCTCCACCGCCGCCACCTCCACCCCCTCTGGTTGAAGGCGATCTTTCCAGCGCCCCCCAGGAGTTGAACCCAGCCGTGACAGCCGCCTTGCTGCAACTTTTATCCCAGCCTGAAGCAGAGCCTCCTGGCCACCTGCCACATGAGCACCAGGCCTTGAGACCAATGGAGTACTCCACCCGACCCCATCCAAACAGGACTTATGGAAACACTGATGGGCCTGAAACAGGGTTCAGTGCCACTGACACTGATGAACGCAACTCTGGTCCAGCCTTGACAGAATCCCTGGCCCAGACCCTGGTGAAGAACAGGACCTTCTCAGGCTCTGTGAGCCACCTTGGGGAGTCCAGCAGTTACCAGGGCACAGGGTCAGTGCAGTTCCCGGGGGACCAGGACCTCCGCTTTACCAGGGTCCCTTTAGCATTACACCCAGTGATTGGGCAACCATTCCTGAAGGCTGAGGGAAGCAGCAACTCTGTGGTACATGCAGAGACCAAATTGCAAAACTACGGGGAGCTGGGGCCAGGAACCACTGGGGCCAGCAGCTCAGGAGCAGGCCTTAACTGGGGGTCCCCAGCTCAGGCCTCTGCTTATGGAAAACTCTATCGGGGGCCTACGAGAGTCCCGCCAAGAGGGGGAAGAGGGAGAGGAGTTCCTTACTAACCCAGAGACTTCACTGTCCTGAAAGACTCCTTCCCTATCCATCCTTCCATCCTGTCCTCTGAACCTTTAATGAAATCATTTGCCAGAGCGAGGTAATCATCTGCATTTGGCTACTGCAAAGCTATCCGTTGTATTCCTTGCTCACTTTGCTACTAGCAGGCGACTTACAAAATAATGATATCGGCACCAGTTCCCCCAGATGGGCTATAGCCAGAAAATTTACTTCAGCTCTACCTAGTAGATATAAGTAGAGAATATGGAGAAGGTTATTAAATTGAAAGTAAATATTAGCTCATTGCCTGCATTTCTTCAGAAGAGAAAGAGAACAGTTTCAGTTTTGAGATGAGATGATTAGGAGAGGCTCTCTTTAGGTTTTTAAAGTTTTGGGTTTTTGTTTTGTTTTAATTTTTTCATTTTTTTAATTTTAATATAGTTTTTTTTCGGGGGGGGGGTGTGGTTTTTTTTTTTTTTGGTTTTTTTTTTTTGAGACT
>PVKH010013435.1:0-16860 GCA_004027955.1 Chaetophractus vellerosus | reverse complement strand
TCACTCCTGTATCTGGGCTCAGCTGTTTCCATTCAGCAGCCATCCTTCCCTCAGCAGAGCTTCTCATACTCCTTTTGAGCTTGAGTCCCACATGTCCCCTTCTGCTGACGGGGATCTGAAGTCAGAGAAGGTGGCAACACTTACCTCACCTTTTGGCACTTGCATGCCTTGTATAATCCATAAAGGCTACTGGAAGTCAGAAGGTTCTTGGGCTTTAGGGCACTTAACCCGCAACACATAGGGAAATCTTGGGGAATTTGCCCTTCAGTCATAGCACTATGGCTTTTATATTTATTGTTTATATCTCATGCTTATCCTGGGAGCATATTGTAAAGTTGACTGGTTTTGGTCTTAAAAACAGTGGATCTCTCTGGAACAGAAGCCCTGGGTTCTCTCTCCAGCACCTTGGCCATGCAGCCACCAGCACCCATGCCCAGGAAGTCACAAATAGTAAGTGGAAGCACAAAAGCCCTAACAAACCCCTCCTTCTCTTACCCTTGGCTCCCTGGTTGTTTGGATCTGGGTAGGACACAGCCCCAGAGCTCATGGACCAGCCAGCTTGGCCATCTAACCACAGATCCCAGTTGAGACACCCCCCATCTATGAGTACCAGACACCATGCACCTTCACTTTTCCATCTCTTTGCTCATGCTTTTCATTCTTCTGGGATTTCTTCCATTTTATCTTCCTGTACTGATTCATTCCACCTTTTAGAAGTCTTCCTGGCTCCTGAGGTACACCGATCTGTTCCACCTTGACATCTTGTGGGCTTTCCCAGGCCTGGGTACAGTATGGGACCTCTGAGACCAGCTGGAAGTGGTGGCACAATTCTCTGCCCTAAGAGTTACACCTCCCTGACACAATAACATTTTTCTCCTCTCCTTTGACTCAGACAAAGTTGAAGCCCAAGCGGGTCAAAGCGCTTTATAACTGTGTGGCCGACAACCCAGATGAGCTGACCTTCTCCGAGGGAGATGTGATCATTGTGGATGGGGAGGAGGATCAAGAGTGGTGGGTAAGTCTGGTTGGGTCCTGGAGTGAGTCCAGGAAGGGGCTGAGCTTAATCTCCTGCCCTGCAGGCCCTTGAGAGCTGTTCACAGGGGAGGTTCTCTCCACCTCTCCTTGAACAGGGCCTGAGTGGTGCTTTCCAGTCCACGGGGGTTGCTGACTCCTGTCTGCCCCTGAATATCCTCAGTTGTTTCTTCCTCTATTTCCATCCACTTGTGAATGGGCCTGATATTTCCCCCATCCCCCCTTCCCTCATTTGAGTGGGCAGGCCTCTTGGGCTGCAGTTTCCAGAGCACACATGAAGGCTTGTCACCACCCTCCCCACCTTACTGGCTTAGTGGAGTGAGGAGTATAGAAAGAGAGCTGACCTAGAGGACAGAATCCCTGGGTGGCAGTCTTGGTTCAAAAACGAGCTGTGGGCCTGGTCAGACATGCTGGGTGGGAGCAGGAGTGGAAGGAGCATGGGGTTTTAAGCCTGATGACCCTAAGATCTCATACTCAGCCATTTTTTAGCCTGGCAAGTTGCTTATATCTTTAAGCCTTAGCCACTTCATCTATAAAGGAAGGTTTACAATGTTGTAAAGATTGATTGAGCTAAGGTATACAGTAAGAATCCAATAAAAGACAGCTATTATAAAGTGAGGGCAATAGAATTAAAAACCATATAAAGTATGGACATGAATTACTTGGTGTTGTCTGCTGCACCTAGACATGCCAATTTGGCTCTATAGATGGAGCTCAAGTAGCAGATAGTTCACAGTTGTGATAACTCAGGACTTTTAGAAATTGCTTTCATTTGTCAAGTGGAAAGAGTCTTAATATTGTTCTTAGTACCCCCAGTAGAGTTCCCACTGAGTTAAAACTATAAGGCCTCTGCCTCCAGAGGCCTTGTCATGCTCACTCTGACATGGATGGATTCCAGTGTCCTTCTTGGGGCCTCATTTCCCCTTGGGGCATTAAATTAAAGAGTGTCAGCCTTGCCACAACACAGGCAGCAAAAGGGACCCGCCCCTCCTGGCTTCCTGAGTTCTGGGGGAGGCAGTAGTGCCCGGCCTGCACAGAGGGGTTGAAGGATTTGAGCTTATTCCCTCCCCCAACTACCCTTACATCTTCCAGAGACCTGCCAGCAAGCAGAAAGGAGTAGACCAGGCTTTGACACTTGTGTAAAAGCTACCATAAGGACAGGACTCTGGCCTGATAAGACAATGGAAAAATGCCTGCTCATTTCCAAAAATGTGGAAAATACAGAAAAGTATATAAAAATAGATGCTGTCTGTGATCTCAACCTTTCCTCACCCAAGAGGCCACCATTCATATTTTGGTGATTTCCTTTTAGAGTTTTATTTGCCAACATCTTTTACATTGTTGTGATCATACTTGATTTATAATTTATAGAATTTACCAGTGGGGGGAAAATATTTACTGAAGTCTCCCATAAATGCTTGATTAAATTTAAATGGGGCCAAGTCACACCTTCACCACTGTGACTGTGTAGTTCACAAACTTTTCTGGCACTCATGTGCTTCATCCTTTAAAAAAAAAAAGTCAAGCGGGGAATGGTGGTCATGATAGGTGTTCAGACTCTCTAGGCTGCTAGGAGGACTAAACAAATGATATTAGCTGGCATGAGTGCAAACACCCAAGACACCTCTTATAAGAAGGCCTTACACATAGTAGACAAGCATTATTTGAAAAGTGAAAGGAAAAAATAGTAATATTTTACCCAAAATATTCTCAGAATATTTCTCAGAGTAGATTGTTCTGAACCAAAAAATAATTTTTGCCACCAAATGCTGTAACATCCTTTGGAGTTTCCAACATTTGTAATTTTTATTACAAACTAAGCTTTTATTCATTTCAGATTGGCCACATTGATGGAGATCCCAGTCGCAAAGGAGCATTCCCTGTATCATTTGTGCACTTTATTGCTGACTAAATCGCTACTGAACAAAAACCTTTCTTTTAACAGTTATTTATGTTCCTGTTTCATTACTGGTTCCGAAACTCTTGCCAGATAACCAGATTCATGAATTGTATTGTACTGTAGTCCACTTTCCCTAATGCCATTGTTCTGTTTTAAAAACCCGAAGGCAATTTTTATATATAAATGAATTCTTTTTATAATTTGCCGTTTTCATGAAACATTGCTATACGTTTATTAGGAAAAACTGAATTTCCTAGGTGAACTGAAAAGATGCTTTAACTATATAAATCAAGTTCCTAAATTTACACCAAAAAATGCTTACATTAAAAGTACTGGAAATAAATCTTCCTGCTTTCCTTGGCCTGATTCTGGAGACAGTGACCCTTAAGAGCAATTATTATTTTAGGAAGCCAGTAAAATGTTGCTTAGCAGTCTGTAGCCCAGCCCTGGACTTTACCATCAGTTCACCTTTAAGGAACATGTATTCCTTTGAAATCCACCCGATGTTTATTTAAAGTAACTTGGATGTTTTACACATTAGCTCTAATTTGTGAGTTGCAACTATCATTATATTCTGCATGTGTGTATAACCTGTTATTGTGAGCAATCATACTTCCAAACAAATGGTTTATTTCATCATATGGTAAAAAGCTGTTAATTCAGTTCCAGGGGTTATATAAAAACTGCATTTCCTGAATTTGGTTAAAAAGTAAGGATAATGGATTGCAAAACAGTTCTTTAAACTAGTTGTATGCTTTAGGTGTTTTGGAATTTGCTTTCCTGAATTTCCTTAACTTAATCACAAAGAAAGCAACAGTACACAATATTGTGGTATAGACCATGATATAATTAACACATCTTATTTGCTGTTTCCTATTGAGTGTACCACTGCCTTCCCTTTCTAGCACATGGGAATGTTTACTCAGTTTAGTGTCTTGTATTTATATAGTATATCAACAGGAATGGTAGTTACACTGTCTTGAAATTTAATCTGTCCATTTATTTGTGAAATCAAGAGCTTATCAGAAATCTGTATATCCCAGGTAATAAAATACTCCTAAATACCCCAATTTTAGTATTAAGTCCATCATATCATGCTTAAACTTTAGCTACGGGGGGGGGGGGTTAGGTTGTATATGAAAAAATCAAAATTCATTAGTTTAATGAACTTAACTGTCATACCTCTATTTAGTAATTGTGAACATAAGCTTCATAGTAGGGATACTGGGAATTTTGGCACTTCTTGAGAATAAATAGGCATATGATACTCACTTGAATTTTTACAAAAGGTAAAGGAATAAATTTAATATAGGTTTAGAAAGCGAGGCAACAATGCTATACTGCATTTATGATGATGGTACATTTGATTGAAGCAGCCTGTCTTTACCATGCAAAATTCATGTATGTGTAGTTTTTTGTTTTGTTAATTGCATTGTATTTTTTGTTGCTATCATAAAGACAAACTGGAATGTTTTATGATGTTGTATGGCAATTGTTTTTTGCCTTTCAAAGTTCTGGGTGAAAAATGTGTCAGATCTGTAATTAAAGTCTTTTTTTAAAGCACTACATCTATTTTCACTAATTGTTAATTTCCATTGTTTTGAACCCTTCATTTAGTTAATTCTCCCATAGATTTAAGAAAGTAAACAGATGTATTTTGCACAGTGCACTTCTTATGTATATTTTAACACAATCCTCCAGCATACTGTATCTTATAACCAGCCTTTTGGCCGCCTAGTGCCAGCTATTAAGGAATTAAAGTTGATTTGTGTCAGCATGTGAACTCCTTTCCCAAATGAATCTGTCAGGTTCACTGGTACATGAATATCTAGGAAATATTTTTCCATTCTACAATTTGGTGGTGCTATTGTGCAGTAATTAATATTATTCTTGCCAGAGAAGAAATTATATTAACTTCCCCACTAATATCCTTTCCTAGGTATTTGCTCTTTGCAAATTAAAAAAAAAAAAAAAGGAATTGAGAAAAAGGAAAACATTGTAGATATCTATTTATATTTAAAGTTTACGTTTCATGAACTTCAGCTGCAAGATCCTGGCATTTTGCATGCCATTTCCATCAGATCTTACACTTCAAGGGATGATGACTCAGAAATATGTGCAGAGACTAATAGTTACTGTGTTATCTGTTAAGGAGTGGATAACATAATATGCAGCTTGGAATGCTATTTGAGATGTATGATATTCAATTCATTCACTTGATTACTTTGGTCTAGTTGCAACGCAACTGTTTATATTGTATAACCTAAATCAATTCTTATTTTCATTGTCCTTAATGCAGTGATTTATAATTAGAGCATGTTTAATAAGTTTACTCTTCTTGTTAACTAGTCATTTGACTGGGAAAAAATAAAATACTTTTAAACTGACAATGGTTTTACTTTTAATGTTTTTCATTTTTAAAGTGTTGTGTATTAAGATAGTCCTTGCTTTAAAATATATACTAGCATACTTTACATGAAATTTAAAAAACACTAATTACTTTTAGCACGAGCAGTAATCATACAAATTGTGGTCTGTTAGCATATTAAATCTTGACAACACACTTTTAAAAATTAACTTTTTGTGTCTTAAGTTGGCAGTGTCACTGTTCCCAAACAGTGTTAATCCAGGTCCAGGCCTTCTGACTCACTAGAGCTCCAAATACTTCATCAATGCAGAGCCGGCTACAGAAGACACTATACTATATTAACCTTGTTCAGACAAGTTCAGAGTATTTATTACCACACCTTACTTTTAAGCCCATTTGGTTAGGAAGGGCAAATGAGTTTTGTTTGTGTTTTTAATCCCAGAAAGTAAATCACGCCCTTAAGAGTTAAGACACTCACATTTTAATATAAAAACAAATGATCAATATTTTATACATTTTAATTTCTTCAAAAAGTCTAGGACAAGGGATCATTTCAAATTTCCCTAATAGTTGAACATTACAGGCTGAAAAAGAACTGTTTAGAAAACATCTGAAGCTTCTTCCAAATGAAGTTGACTTCCACTTGATTGCAGAATTCAAGATTTCTCAGATAATAATACAGAGTCAAAAGCGGTAGATAAAACTTTACAAATTGCTTGTGCTTGTTCCTGGGTTATATGAAAAGACACGGTAAGAGCAATGTTTATAAATCTCTTCCTGAATTAATTTGACAAGACAAGCACAGGTATAAAACACCCTCTCATACCACTCCTCTACCTACTCAGCAGCAGCTGTGGAAGGCTCGTTCCATACACCTGCCTTGGTTTGCAGCCTACATAACTTGCACGTGTGGCCCTTTCTGCTGCCCTTCACAGCCTTTTGGCTCATGGGAACCCAACACACCAGTTTGCCTCATCTGCTTTATGCTTCTCTTATTAAACTTTTAAGTAGAGACACAAGTAAGTCCTAGTACTGAGCTTAAAGGAAATAGTTCACAACCTTTGCTACAGTCTGGAAAGCTAGCTGACCAAGGGCCTAATATTCATTAATTATTATTATGCCAGGTATTAGATTTATAATGGATAGCATCTCTTCAGTCTTTGAAAAGACAAACTAGAGTCTGGGCAAACTAATTAAGGTAATATAAAATCTTACCAGGCTGTTGCACTGATAAACCCATAGGCTGTATTCTTCATTGCTTGCATCTGTGGTTTTCAGAGCCAATAAGCTTTTTCCTGCCCCCAGACCATCATCATAGCATACCATCCGGATGATTAAATATAGAGCATGCCTATGCAGAACATCCTGCAGAAACAAGTGAAAATTCAAAGTGGCCATTTTAAATATTTCTCAGTTCTTGCAACACACTTTCATGTGCAAAATACATAGTGAGGCTTTAAACAGAGTAAATCCCTATATAAGTTTTTCACCCAAGGGGACATTAAGAAATGTTCAGTTAGGAGGGGGCATTATGCCTTCAGGATCACACCTTCCTGCTAAGGTCCAGGAAGACACAAGTAATGCAATCTAAAGTTACTATCCCATTCTCTTATCTGACATGGTGTCCTAAGTTGAAAATGCTTCAGGAGCAATCAGTGAGGATGTTGACATGGGCTGCACTGGCACAGAGGAGGTACAAATTGGAAGCCCCTTTTCACCCTAAGAAATTGGTCATGTTTAAGATCAGCTGCCAGGAATGTTTACAAACCAACCACTGCAAACAGGAGCAGACCTAACTACAAATAGGCCCTTACTGGCATGAATGCCCTAATGCCTAAGACACATTTTTTTCCATATTATATACTTACATACTGATCTGATGTTGATACTTTAATACCATACTTGGAAACTCCCATAATAAATTCTTCCTCCAGAGGAACAAAAGGCAACTTTCCATCTTGCTTTAAAGTAAAAATAAATGAAATTACATGATATAACCTTAAAAATTACATTATAGCTTTATGTCTAATTAGTCACTTTTAGTATTTTATAAAGATAGAACATGAGATACACAGCAGCCTGGCATGAATTTTTCTCTGAAAAGGCAGAAGAAAAATTTTTTCGCCATTTTTTCCCCACAGTCCATCAATCTCAACAAAATTCAGATCCATCTACTTCATGCATACTATTCTTTATCTTGGTGTTAACCCTAATTACAAACTCAGGTAATTTTTATAGGTTTTGGTAAGGTTAAAATATTTGTATTAAAAATTAAGGGTTTATTTAGATTTTAAAATGCTCACAGCTTAAAGCAATGTCAGCACATGAAATGATCAGGAAACTTGGCCACAGAAACCACTTTTTTTTCACAGCCACTCATATCCTACCCGGGTCTTGGATATGTCTGGTTATCTGCCCCCAGGGCTTTTGTTAGTGAAACACTGAGGACTGGTTACTCAGCTTTTTAGAATATTAACTAGTATTTTGAGTTATTTAGAAACAAGTAAAACAGCAGATAATACTCGATGGTTTTCCCTGGCAGATTAATCCAATTTTATCTCCTAAGCCAGAGTACTGCTCAATTTGTTTTCTCTAAAATAAGGAAGATTTTGCTGACAATCAGATGTTCCATATTGTAAATGTTTTTGTAGAACCATTTGTCTGCATTAAAGAAATTTTGATATATAAGCCATATCCAAATATAATTCTCATAGTAATCTCCCCCAATCATTTCTCACAGGTTTGAAGTGATTACAAGCATTAAAAGATGGACAATAGTAAAGCTTTATAAAAACAGAAAAACCTTATGATCAATGATGAAATTTTAGCAAGCCAGAATTCTCAGGTGATATGAAAAATTTAGGTCCTTGTAAGAAAGAAAATAATCCTCACATACTTTTGAGAGAAAGCATTAACAATCTTGCAATGCAATACTTTACTTGTATTTCTTTTTCCTTGTACATTGTTGGAATGACTATATTCCAAACTAAACACTGGGATCCCTAATTGTATTTGTAGTTTGTATCCAGACTAATCTAAACTTCTCTGTTAAATGGCAAACTAGATTCACTAGTTCCCTGAGACAGAATTAATTTCTTTTACCTTCATAAGGACACGGAGCATTATACTTAATGATCCCATCCTCCATGACTTCAGACACCTTACATTCTCAACAATAACTAAAACTCCATGAAAAAAAAAGATGAAAGAATCTTCCCATTGTAGTATGCTTTTGTTAATGAACACAACATGCAATTTCATTTTCTAGAAACCCAGGAAGCAATTTACTAACTATACAGTATAAGTCTGGTTTTTCATTCACACCCACCATAAGCAAGGGTGAAGACCTTATTTTAGGTACTAACCTTACACCCTTAATTCATCTTAATTTTCATTATTTCCCTTCATGATGATTTTTTAATTTTATAACATTTTTAAAAAATATTTATTTTATTTATCTCTCCCCATCCCCTCGTTGTTTGCACTTGCTGTGTCTGTTCGTCATCTTTGTTTCTTTAGGAGGCACTAGGAACCAAACCCAGGACCTCTGATATGAGAGGGAGGCACCTAATCGCTTAAGCCATGCTCTGTTCCCTGTTTCGCTGTGTCTTTCATTATGTTTTTCCTCAATGTCTCTTGTTGTGTCATCTTGTCACATCAGCTCGCCATCCTGCTTATCCTCTTTAGGAGGCACCGGGAACCTCTGTTCCCTGCTTTGGTGTGTCTCTCGTGTTTTTCTTCTTGTGTCTCTTGTTGCGTCATCTTGTTGTGCCAGCTTGCTATCTTCTTTAGGAGACACCAGGAACCAAACTATGGACCTCCCATGTGGTAGGTGAGAGCCCAATCGCTTGAGCCACATCCACTTCCTGAATTTTTTATCATCTTGACCTGGATATATTTTTCAAATCCATTTCAGTTCTTTTTGGAGGAAGGGTATGAGTAAATAGCTATGTTATGTCAACAGCACTATGAATTAGATTATTCAAAAAACTCTTAGCTTCTTCAATGGAAATTGATCTTGTCAAATATCTTACAAGGAAAACCTATGGTAATCAGTCACCACAATCAACTCCTCATTTAAACAAGAAGATGGGACGGCCCCAAACAAAGTAAAAAGTACCATCTTTGAAGGAAGGAACAGTAGTCTCTGAGTTCTTATGCAACTTAATCTCCAAGGCACCTTGTACCACCTGTGGCCACAATGCTCAATAAATACTACAATAGTGATACAAATCCTGGAGCTGTGGCTTCAGGAGAAGACAGGGAGAAGAGCACCATCCAGTGGACCTGGAATTTTAGTAAACATCTTTCTCCCTTCAAAGCCATGAGGTTACTGTCTAAAATTTTACAACCAGAGATCTTAAATTGAAATTTTTTTTTTTTTACCTGGGCAACATCTATATAATTTATCAGGTCTAGTGGCCCTTCAAGACTTTTTCCCTCAGAGACTTTCAGTTTCTCAATGGCACCAACATATTTTATTCGAAATTCTGCACAGGTATCTGAATTATTGTTGCTTTGTCCTAAAGTTAAAAGAAAAAGTGTAATAGTAAGACTTCAAAAGAAACACCTGCATTACCGGGTATCCACATTCCTTTCCCAAATAAAACACAAGTCTGTGTCATTAGGACTTAACATTAAAATTTAAAAAGCACAAAATATGTTGATGTAATGGGAAAGACTTTAAAGTTTCATTAACCTTTTTCTCAGTGACTTACAATACCATAAATGTGTAAAGATTTCAGCAGGGATAAGTTAAGTATTAATATCTTTTATTTCAAAACAAACAAGGGAAAAATGTCAACTAAATAATGATTGAGTACCTTTATAATGCATAATGATATTTAATTATTTTTTGGTTTCCTCTCCCTCTTTGCCATGTTAACTTTTAACTCCTTTTCCTGATTCAGGAAGCCTGGTCTTCCTCCACCATTCAGTCAGTAAAGACCGGACAAGTCTTTTTAAAAGCATAGATATAATAATGCCAGACAGGAAATCCCTTAACAAAACAGATGGCAACTGGTTGTTATGCTATAAAATCTAGCTCATACAAAAATTATCACAAAGTATTTATGGATCTACCATAATAAGGGAACTTTGTGATTACTTTTAGGTTATGCTTATGTAATAAAAGAATTCCCACATTTTTAATATTTTAAAAGCATCTGGGAGAAAAACTATACTACAAAATTCTATTTTACATTGTATGTTTCTACTTCCTCCCTTTAATAGATTAACTCATCAACAAGCCTGACAGGAAAAGTAGAAAGGATTTTAGAAAAGAAAATTGAATATAATATATTTCCAATTAGTCTCTAGCTATTTATGGAGGCTGGGTTAGAAGCCGCCTTTTGATTTCTAAGGAGCTTAGCATTTTGGGTGGCTGTATAAATGTTGTAAAGAGTCAGTGACAGATCCTACCATTAATTACCTGTATGTTTTTGATGTCCATGACCTAGTGTTTCTTAATGTATCTGTGAGTAAATGGCTCTTTAATACTTTTAATCAACAAGACATCTGTCCCCACTCTCCATAAACAATATAATTCCTTTATGGATTAGTTCATTCTCTGCCACCCCATTTCTTAAAAAGCTATTTTGAAACTTTCCCATGTGCTCTAGGCAACCTCCAATGCAGTTTTCACCAACCACTCCAGAGATTCATCCTACATTCCACCAAATCTTTGTCCATTTCTAAACTCTTCTCAAAAATGGCAAAGGAGAGGAAGAAATCCTCAAATATGGAAGAATTTGTGCTACACTGATAAAACTACATGAATATAAGTTAAATGCTTTAGGCAACAAATGATCCAACCACTGTATGTACCTGAGCTTCTGGTGGAATCTGTATCGAGGCTGGCTACAGTACTGGATCGTGAAAGTCCCCCAAGGCTGGAATCTACAGACTGAAAAATAAAAAATAACCTCAATATGATAAAAGAACTGTCTTCTGTCAGGTTCTCTAGCAAACACATTCAAATTATTTATTATAAGTTGACGTAACAAAAAAAATAAGTCAATTATTCAGGTAGATTAATGGAAACAAATTATCCTAAACACAAATTCTACAGCAAACTTCAAACAACACATAATCCCAACTGCTCATCTCATAACACAATATTGGATAAATGTGGTGTCAACATTTCCAATCTAATCAAAGCCATTACCTCTAACTCCTTATGAAAGACCTTATAGTTGACATATGTGAAAATCTATACCTTGCTTTCACATTATTTCCACTGAACCCAAAAAGAACCCTGCACAGGAAGCAGAGCAGGGAGTGTTTCCCCTGTTTCATAAATGAGGAAACAGATACAGAAAGGTGAAGTGTTTTAACTAAATAAGGTCTAGTTACATCTAGTAAATACCTCAGATCTCAAATGTAGGCCTCCTATGGCTTAACTGCCCAGTGTTTCTGCAAATTTTCCAACCGCTACCTGACACATCAGAACATAATTTATCAATGTGAATTTCAATGAAAAATCAAAACTTTTCAGGAAAATACAGAGACTCACATAGATGAGTGTAGTTGATTCTATGGAAGTATACTCCCAGTGGGCTTAAATTTTCTTTTTCTTTTTTTTTTTTAAAGGAGGTATGGGGATTGAACATGAGACCTCAATCGTATGTGGGAAGCAGGAATTCAACCACTGAGCTACACCTGCTCCCCTTAAATTTTCTTAGAAATAACATTTTTTGAAAAAGTTGCTTCTTTTATGACTCAAATCAAAATTAATTTTTAAAAGTTAATTAAAAGCACACTCAAATTTTTAAAAAGTTTAAGTCATGAATCAAAGGTGACTGCAAAAACATATGAAGTCTTAAATTTATGTTCCCACCCTTTTTCATTAATTGCACTTCTTTGAATACAGTCTAAAATGAGAGCAAAGCTGTATGCACAAAGATGCTGGTCATCATGTTATCTGTGGTACTGAATAATTGGAAATAACCTACCTATGGGGAGGTGGGGAGCTGAAATTAAGATGCTATTACAAATTCAGGCTGGCATCTGGGATGAGTACAACTCCTGAAGTCAATAATGGGCCAGAGTGAGTTCTGTGTGCTTCAAACTACCCCCCTTCCTCCATGCCACAGAAAACACTATGATGTAGTGACCCTCTGAACAAGGCAAACAGGAAGGGAGAAACATCTATTTTCCCCATGTTTATAACAACAACAAAAAGCTTACTTCATTCTAAAACACAACTCTTAACAGGTTTGTTTTCATTTCATTAAAATGTAGGCATTATTAATAGTTTGGTACACACAGGGCCAGGACTAGGGTGAGACAGGGAGAGACCTAGGACACAAAATTTAAGGAGGCATCACTCTCAAGGTTGGCACCCCAAATGTTTCTAACTTCACCAGGGAATTCAAATGAAGTAAGTAAGAGAAAGTAAATCAATTGTTGTTGTGATTTTAATGGTACAAACTTTGACTCTTCTCATATCCCACAGCCAATCTATCCACGGGTATTGTTAACTCTAGTCTCAAAATATATCCAGAAGCTGACTTCTCGCCACTCCTATTACTACTCCCCAGTCCTAGCCACCATCATCTCTCACTTGGATTATTATAATATCCTCCCAACTGATCTCTCTGGTCTATATGTGCCCCAATCACAGCAAAGTGATCCCAATTAAAGTTAAATAAAATTATGTCACACCTCTGCCCCAAACTCTCCAATGCTTCCATTTCACTCAGGGTAAAAGCTCAAATCTTGCCCATGGCCTACAAGGCCCAACATACCCTGGCTTCCTGTTACCTCTCTGACCTCATCTACACCCTCCACCCCCCTCCACATACACCAGTTATACTGGTCTTCTTGCTGTTTCTGAAACGTGGCAGGCACATTTGTGTCTTGGGTGCTTTGCACCTGCTATTTCCTCTACCTGAACCGTTCTCCCTGAAGATCTCATCATGGCTCTCTCATCTCCTTTTAGGCCTTTGTTTCAAATGTCATCTATAAAATAAAACCTTTCCTGACCAAACTGCTTAAAACTGCTTAAAACCCAATGTCCCACTGCTCTCTATTCCCTACAATTTCTTCTTCCAACCGAAATTTTCACCATGTGACTTGCTCTATATTTCACTTGTTTATTTCTCTCCTCCCTGCCCCCTGTATCTAGAATGTAAGATCTAGGAAGGCAGGGCTATTTTTTTTTTTCTCTTTTTAACTGTTCTATCCCTGCAACCAAAAACAGTATTTGGCACATATGTGCTGAGTGAATGTATGACTGAACAAGAGTTTTCATCTGTAGTGATAGGAGGCAGAAAAGACTTCTGTTCTTCTAAAAAAACAACAAAAGTGGTGTCAAAAACCTAAAATTCTTAGAATAGACATAATTCAGCTATTCTCTTTATAACCTTATATGAAAAAATTTTATGTTAACCAGAAATAAATCTCTCTATCCTTGGAACATGGGACCAGGGTAACCTGTTGAGTAGATCTTCAAATTAAATCCACACATAATTTCAAACAACATTCAGAAAGTCTCTGTGTACAGGTATTCGCCAATCTCACTGTTAATTAAATAGAACTATAATGATTCATAATGCAAATCCTAGAATTAAAGAGATCTAGCCCCTTAATCATTTGCAATTTCTATCATTTAAAAAAAAACTTTAAATCAACATTTGTTTCAAACAAAACCATTCATAGGTGGTGTCCCATCTAGTTCTGAGGATTTGAAATTAAGTTAAACTAAGTACAGAATGTGTCTCTAATGCAAAAAATGAATGTTAAAACACACCTAGTTTGAAGAATATCAGGCGGTCTGCCCATGGTTAGTATCCTCTATGCAGTATCAGTTAGAAGAAACAAAATTCTCACTGCTTTATGATTCCGTTCCAAATTCCATTTCCCCTACCTTGCTCTTAGTACTGATTTCACTACTTTGGGAACTGCTACTACTGTGTCGTTTTTTGCCTTTCCGAAACATTTTTCACCATAGCTTGATCCAAAGATGCTCCCCTAGAAGAAAATGTTTGTTATATTTATATCAAAAAGAGCAACTTTAATCACTTTATGTAAAATAATTAAAAATCATTAATTACTTCTAGTTTCATGGATGTGTTCCTGTAACTTAGGACATAAGTATTTTTGCTTCACCACAAAATTTGGAGACTGTTCTTTATCATCCTATCTTTTTAAATTACAAAAAACTAAACCAATGACCCAAAAAGGCAGAAACCTACTTGTCATATCTAGAAATGTGAAAAGCACTTTTCTGAGAGTTAGAGACATATATCATCTAGTTTTCAAAATATTCAAGTGCTTGACTTCTCTTCAATCAATTCAAGATTTTAGCAAATATGACCCAATAATTAGTTTACCAACCAAGATATTGAGATTAAGTTACTGTCAGTTATCTCACATTCTGTAATTGGTAGGGCTGAGAACAGAAGACATACCTACCTCTCAAAACTATACATATTTCTGAAGTCCTGAAATATCTTTTAAGTAAAAGATGACAGTAAAAACATTCCCTGGTGTTAGCTTCTCACGTTCCTACTCCAATAAGGCCAGGTAAGAGGTGATGTTAAGTTTCCCACAGTCAATTTTATATATATCTTTTTTAAAAATTAATAATTAATGCCTTGGAAACATTGTTTAGATTTATCCTTCCCCATTTCAAAGGCACTAATATATTATACTTAGAAAATGATTATTAAATAACCTGCATAATATTTTATAGTTCAAAGTACTTCCAAATAAATTATCTCATTTTACCCTCATAGCAATCCTGTGATGTATTTATTTATGTCACAGATATTTTTTGAAGGTCTATTATATGCCAAGTACTGTGCAAGGGGCTCTAAGTTTCTACACTCAACTTAGGGAAGGTAGGTTATAATCTGCATTTATAGATGAGGGAACTGTGGCCCACCTTTCAAGAGGATTTATGAATAAGATAACCTAGCAAATTTTACCAAAATTGAATTCTACAAAAGGAACAAAGAAATCTGCTTACTATAGAACTCAATGCTGTTTTATTGTCTTCCAAAGTTCCACAGACAGCAGTCTACACAGACAGCTTCTTTTCTTTCTGACATGATCAATTTCTTGAGGAAAAACAATGTAGCTGGTGAAGGAAAAATAATGAGTAAACCATGAGGTAGTACATGAATGTCCCTGTTCCAATTGAAAGTTTCTCCCATTGTATTTGGAGACCCACTTACTAAGGTATGATCTTAGGCTAATTACCCAAATCTGAATCCAGAGCCCAAGACCTTTAATCAACCTCATCATCCAATTTATTTCTACGCTTTTGCTTTACTTGTGGGAGAGCAAGAAAATCTGATTCATTCACTCATTCCTGAGTCGTCAGTGATCACCTATTAGGTACCGAATATATCAGTGAACAAGACAGACAAAGCCCCTGACCTCATGGAGCTTATATTTTAGAGGAAAGAGAAAAGAAAAACAGACCAAGAAGAAACACAAATCAAAGTATTAGTAAGCAATAACTGCTATGAGATAAACTAAAGCAAGATAAGAACATACAGAGTGATAGAAGGAAGGGGTAAACATATTAGACTGAAAAAGACACTGTGAGGAAGTGATAAGGAGCCCTGAATGAAGTAAAGGCAACCATAAGAAGATGTGAAGGAAAAGCATTCCAGGTTGAGGACACAGCGAGTATAAAATAGGTCCTGAGGAAACAAGCTGATGCAAGAAACAGTAAAAGGCCAAAACGGCTAGAGCAAGAAGAGTAAGAAGGAAAATGACAGGTGAGGAGAAAGATACACCAGGACTAGATCACAGAAGGCCTTGTAAGCCATGGCAAAAGTTGGGGTTTTACTTTAGGTTTAACAAGAAGATGCTGGAGGCTTTTTAAGCAGTCAAATGACATGATCAGATTTCTGATTAAAAAAGACAATTCTGTCTGCTGGGTAGAGAACTAACTGGACAGGATAAGAGTAAAAGGACGGAGAGGGTTTAGAAGGCTTTTGCAGATAAGTTGTTGCAAATGATAATCTTGCCACCACAGGATACTTTTCAATAAAAGAGATGGCTGGAGAGCCTCATTACAATGCCTGTACAAAAATGGGTTTTCCTAGAGCATAAAGTAGCATATTAGTGGTCTCTAATGGGTTAAAATGTTGGTGTATAACTTATTGAAGCACACTATATTTTAAATATATATTTTATATAATATTAATACAATGTTACATATATCTACATATATAAATACTTTAAATATTTAAAAATGAAACTTGATTCTATTGTTCATGGCATCCTGAAGCACCTCCTCAAATCCCTAAAATACTGTACTATACTACTATACTATACTATAGTGCCTTTGCAACTCCTTAAATCTTTCCTGTCATCATCATTCCAGGAGCTTAAAAAAAGCATTTCTGGGGGCCGGCTGTGGCCCAGCGGATAGGGCACCGGTTCACCACATGGGAGGCCCCGGGTTCGGTTCCCGGGGCCTCCCCTAGCGGGCAGACTGCCTTGAGAGGGCAAGCCACTGTGGGCGGGGCAGAGCTGCCCATGAGTGGGGCAAGCCGCCTGTGCGGTGAGCTGACTCAGCGCATCGCCACAACGGGGGGAG
>PVKH010013434.1:0-16873 GCA_004027955.1 Chaetophractus vellerosus | reverse complement strand
TTGAAAATAAAATGATTGGAAAAAATATATGCTACACAAACAGCAACCAAAAACCAAAAGAGAGCTGGAGTAGTTATATTAATATCAGATAAAATAGATTTTAAGCCAAAAATTGTTACAGGGGACAAAGAAGGTCACTATATACTGATAAAGGGGTCAATTCAACGAGAAGACATAACAATTATAAATATATATGTTCCCAACAGTAGAGCCCCAAAATATATGAAGCAAATATTGACAGATTTAAAGAGAAAAATTAAGTTCTACATTAATAGTAGGATGCTTCAATGCACCATTTTTCATTATAGATAGGACATCTAGACAGAAGATCAATAAAGAAATAAAAGACCTGAATGCCACTAGAAACCAACTAGACCTAGAAGACATATATAGAACGCTTAACCAATAGAAACAAAATACACATTCTTCTCCATTGAATATGGATCATTCACTAGGATAGACCATGTGTTAGGTCAAAAGTTTCAATAAATTCAAAAATATTGAAATCACACAATATTCTTCTATGATCACATGGAATGAAGCTAGAAATCAATAAGAGAGGGAGAAGTGGAAAAGTCACAAATATGTGGAAATTAAACAATACACTCTTAAACAACCAATGAGTCAAAAAAGAAATCACAAGGGAAATTAGGAAATATCTTGAGGCAAGTGAAAACAAAAAAACAGCATACCAAAACTTATGGGATGCAGCAAAGGCAATGGTGAGAGGCAAATTTATAGCTCTAAATGCTTACATTTAAAAGGAAGAAATATCTCAAACCATAGACCTTTCCTTACAACTGAAGAATCTAAAGAAGGAAGAGCAAACTAAATCCACAGTGAGCAAAAGGAAGGAAATAACAAAGACTAAAGCAGGGATAAATGAAATAGAGAAGAAATAAACACTAGACCAAACCAAGCAAAAAGTTGGTTCTTTGAAAATATTAATAAGATTGACAAACCTTTAGCTAGACTGGCAAAGAAAAAAAAAAGAACACAAATAACTAAAATCAGCAAGAAAAGGAGAAACATTTCTACTAACCTCACAGAAAAATTTTAAAAAGGATCATAAAAGGATACTATGAATAACTGTATGCCAACAAATTAGAGAACATGGATAAAATGGAAAAATTCCTAGAAACACACAAATTACTTCCAGTGACTCAAGAAGAATTTGAAGAACTCAACAGACGATAGCAAGTAAAAAGACTGAATCAATAATCAAAAACCTCCCATTAACACAGAATAAGTATTTGAAAAAAATCCTGTACTCCTTCTTGATAAAAACACGTAGAAAACTAAGAATAGAAGGAAACTTCCTCCTCATCATAAAGGCATATATGAAAAACCCACAGGTAAACATCAGACTCAATGGTGAAAGACTGAAATCTTTGCTCTAAGATCAGGAACAAGACAAGAATGCCCACTGTCTCCACTGTCATTCAACAGTGAACTGGATATTCTAGCCAAAAGCAATTAGGCAAGAAAAAGAAATAAAAGGCATTCAAATTGGAAAGGAAGAAGTGAAACTTTCCCTATTTGCAGATGACATGATTCAATATATAGAAAATCCTGGAAACTCCACAACAAAGCTACTAGAACTAATAAACAAATTCAGCAAAGTCGCAGGGTACAAGATCCATATCCAAAAATTAGTAGTGCTCTGAACAACCTGAGGAGGAAATCAAGAAAACAATTCCATTTACAATAGTAACTAAAGGAAGCAAATATCAAAGGATAAATTTAACAGGATATAAAGGATTTGGAAATAGAAATTTACAAAACTTTCCTAAAAAAAAAATAAAAGAAGACCTAAATAAATGGAAAGACATTCCATGTTAATGGATTGGAAGACTAAATATTGATATAGTTCTGCTCAAAGCAATTTCAATGCAATCCCAATAAAAACTCCAACAGCCTTTTTTACAGAAAAGGAAAAGCCAGTCATCAAATTTATATATGGAAAAATAAGGGTCTCAGGATACCAAAACCACCTTGGAAAAGAAGAACAAAGTTGAGGGACTCACAAGGCCTGATTTTAAAACTTATTACAAAACTACAGTAATCAAAAGAGCATGATTTCTGTGTAACATTTATGTAAATCGATGTATTCTAAATAAATAAATAAATAAATAAATAAATAAATAAATAAATAAATAAATAAATAAATACAAAGAGCATGGTACTGGCACAAAGACAGACATATAGACCAATGGAATTGATTTGAGAGTTCAGAAATAAACCTTCACATGCATGGTCAACTGATTTATGACAAGGGTGCCAAGTCCACTCTATGGGAAAAGAATAGACTCTTTAACAAATGGTACTGGGAAAACTGGATCTCCATATGCAAAAGAACGAAGATGGGTCTCTACCTCACACCCTATATAAAAATTAACTCAAAATGGATCAAAGATCTAAAAATAAGAAACTTTTAGAAGCAAACATCAGGAAGGATCTTCAGGATATTGCATTAGGCAAAGATTTCATAGACTACACCAAAAGCATTAGCAACCAAAGGAAATTAAAAACGTTTGTGCATCAAAGGGCTTTGTCATGAAAGTAAAAAGATAATCTACAGAACAGGAGAAAATATTTGGAAATCACATATCTGATAAGGGTTTGCTATCAGAATATATAAAGAAATCCAAAAACTCAACAACAAAAAGACAAATAACCCAATTTAAAAATGGGTAAAATACTTGAATAGACATTTCTGGACAAAAGATACATAAATAGCTAATAAACACATAAAAAGATGCTGCATACCATTGGCCATTAGGGATATGCAAATAGAAACCACAATGAGATACCATTTCACACCCACTAGAATTGCTTCCATAAAAACTGGAAAATAACAAGTGTTGGAGAAATACTCATTCATTGTTGTGACAATGCAAAATGGTGCAATTTCTGTGTAAAATTGTTTGATGGCTCCTCAGAAAATTGAGTACAGAATTACCACCTGACCTGGCAATCCCGCTTCTAGGTATATACCCAAAAGAATTAAAATCTGAGACTCGAACAGATATTTGACACTGATGTTCAAAGCAGCATAATTCACAGTTGCCAAAAGATGGGAAAAACCCAAGTGTCCATCACCTGATAAATGGA
Source organism: Chaetophractus vellerosus (assembly GCA_004027955.1). NCBI lineage: Eukaryota > Metazoa > Chordata > Mammalia > Cingulata > Chlamyphoridae > Chaetophractus > Chaetophractus vellerosus. The sequence continues at coordinate 13,759 of PVKH010013434.1, read as the reverse complement.
TAAATAAAATGTGGTATATATATACAATGGAATGTTATTCAACCATAAAAAGAAATGAAGTTCTGATACATCCATGTGACAACATGGATGAACTTGAAAACATCATAGCCAGACACAAAGGACAAATATTGTACGGCCTCATTGTATGAAATAATTAGAATAAGCAAATTCATAGAGTCAGAAACTAGATTATAGGTTCCCAGGTACTGGATTGAGTAGGTAATGGGGATTTAATGTTTAACTGGTACAGCATTTCTGTTTGGGTTGATAGAAAAGGTTTGGTAATGGGTGGTGGTGATTGTAGCACAACATTGTGAATAAAATTATCACCACTGAATTATATATTTGAATGTGGTTAACAGGGGAAATTTTAGCTTGTATATATGCTACTAGATTAAAATTTTCTTAACTATAAGGCCTATACAACACAGTGAACCCTCGTGTAAACTATGAAGTATACTTATAGTATAACTATAATAATATTGTTTCATCAATTGTAACAAAGCTTCTTCACTAATGCAAAGTGTTAATAGGGAAAACTGTTTGTGTATGGGACAGGAGTGGGGCATATGAGAACTGTATTTTCTGCATGCCTTTTCTGTAAGCCTGCAACTTCTCTAATCTGAAAAAAAAAAAAAAGAAAGGAAAAGACATCAGCTCCACCAATAGAAGAAAACTACCTCTGGAACAGCTAGACCCGAAAGCTTGCCCACAGGGCAGTTCCGCACGGGGTAGCATCCCCAACAAGCCTTTTCCCTGGAGGAGTACAGATGGCAACGACTAAAGTGAAGGGGGGCCACACAGGCTGCATTCTGAACGAAGTTACAGTTCTCCCTCTTGTCTCACATCTTTTTCCATCTTGGAAGGTCTGGAGCAAGGAGTATCTGGCTGGCTAAGAAGATAAATTCCTCTATATCCTTATCATGAATCCTCATTATAGAAATTAATTGGTGCCTGTCCCTTTCACCCAATCTCAGAGTCAAACCACACTCTAATAGAATTTGTTGGATTACATCCATTGCCTAGACTCCAGATATCCTATGGGCTCAAGTAGGCTGCAATAGCGTACCTATCAATTAATGTAATTGTTTGGGAGTACTTTAAGCAGTAGATCTGCACCACCTTCCCCCTCGCGCACACACACACACACACACACACACTCATTTGTGCAAGATAGGTGAGAATTTTTGCCTTTTAACATGTTAAATTTGGAGGAACATATACGATGTTTTATAAAGTCACTTAAACTCTCAATGATGTAGTCAGCAAAATTTGAAAGGCACTAAATGAACTCCAGCATTGAATACACATTATTTGCATCAAAAAATTCATTATAAGTATATTTATACAAATATGAATGTTTTTAATTTCCCAGAAATACTTTCTAGCTCTAGCAACTGAATTCAAAAAAGTTTTCCGAATGACTCTGAAACACTGATGTGTAAACATTACAACACATCAGCTTAACAAAGGGGATATAAAGGAAAGACAATTCTTAATTCTTAGGCCTTTTATAACTCAGTGTCTGCAAACTTTTTTTAAAAACTTTTTGAAAAATTTTTTAAAGTTTCTAACTTTTTCCCACATCTCTAGTTTATTTGTATTTATATTTTGTAAAAACAATCTTATATATGCAATCTTACCTATTCTAACTGTTTTTAAACTTTTTTAAAAGTTTCTAGTAGTCTCAACAGGACAATTTCTTAAGTGTGTGTATATATATATATATATATTTGGTTTTGGTTCCCTGAGGGAAAATGCCATCATCCCTTTGTCAGCATCACTAAGTATGAGATTTATAGTAAAAGGAATTATTTATACTAAAAATTTTCAGTAAAGTAATATAATTCTGTTTTAATTTTTCAAACTATCTAGTCATGACCATCTTGGTAAATCCAAGTAGAAAGAGTTTACCTTTGCCTGGTTACTAGCTGGTGAAGCCATCTAGATTCTGGCTGCTTAAGTTACCTAAAATATGAACTTCCAAGTTTCTTTACTTTGGATAGGATATCAACCCCCGGGCCAACACTGACTATGCCATGCCTATCAGAGGCTCTGATGGACAGTTATATGTCTTTGATTAATTTTTAAAAGGAGCAGGAGGAAGGAATGCATTTTACTTGAATGAAACTGAGTGGACAAAAATCTCTTAAACATGGTATTCGGGAAGAGAAATCATTGTTTAAAGCATTCGATGGTAGAAAAAATACAGAGACTCACCACTAGCTGAAGAATTGTTCAGACAAAGCTAAACAAGTTCTTTTTAGGATTTTATATTTAAAAAAGAAGAAAGCAACAGCGAAGAAGGAAGGTCAAAGAAAGAAAAGCCTAGAAGGAGATGAAAATGGAAACAAGTAAAAGATGAAGAAGGAAATGAAAATGAGGAAAGTTTACAATAAAAAGTGAGAAGGATCAAGTTTGTGGCCTTTCCTTCCAAAATTGCCTTTATAGATGCAAGTTCATGGTTCGTCATTTTTGTCTGAAGCCTCTTCATAATTGGGAAGACCTGTGTTAGCCAGCACAGAATCAAATGCTACTCGGTTCTTTATCATTTGATTTTGAAGTTATGGCGAAAAGAGTGAGCTAGAGATTGAGTCTAACTGGGAACAGAAGACATGGTGATGTCCTTAACTCAATTGCAGAAAACAAAGGATTCCTGGTGCTCCTTCTCGGAATGAATAACATAGCAGAGCAGTGTGACAAATGCAAGAATTCTTAGATCAGTTTAGAAGAACCACCCAGGTGGACTCATATGTGAACTATTTACCTTTATTATGCAGTTTGGCTTTGCCAAACGTGGATGTGGTATTCCCACAGGGTTGGGCCTTTTTGCTTATGATGGTGAAATGTCATTCTAACATAGATGAAAGACATCTCTATGTTAGCCTGTCCTATTCAGACACAATCATAATAGAGAAAATAAGCAATCATCTTTAGCACATTATAGTCAATGTCTCAAGTTTAGCCAAATAACTGTCATTCATTAATTCACTCATTCAACAAATATTTATTAAATGTCTGCTATGTGCCAGCTGCTATCCTAGGAAGCAGGGATTTAGTTATCAACAAGACAGACAAGGTCCCTGACTATGAAATATTTGCTATGCAGTAAAACCTTTTTAGTCTGATACAAAATTAATTGATGTATTCTTATTTACTCACAAAACCTTTTTACTTTTCAATTTTAATAATTCTTAAATAGGGAAGAAAACAAGAAAAGTGGGTGAGGAGAAATGAACCTGGGACAGGGGTCAAAAAAAAAAGGTGATCCAATGTGCCAACTGTAGCTAGGAACATAATTCCTTCCATTCAAGAGTGTATGGATTTCAACATTGGCAGTTCCCTAGCTAATTGAAATTTCAAAGCAAACAGAAGACCATTTAATAGGATTATACCTAAACCTGTTAAAGATTAAATTCTCTGGCTGTTTGATACCCTAGAAACCAGGCCAGATTTGTATTTACAAAAATGAGATGAGAAAAATTCGTTCCCGATAGGAGTAAAAGAAAAAAGTATCCTACCTCTTCCCTTGCCTCAAAAAAAAAAAAAAAAATAGGGAAGGGAGAATGCCAGGAAACAGACCCACTTCCAAAAGTAGTCTTGGCAAAGTTCAAATGCACCAAGAAAGCAATGAGCAATGCCCCTCCATGCCCTCGCTGCAAAACTCCATTGGCCACTGTTTCAAAAGGCCCATGACCAAGATTTAACATTTATCTCTGAACAGCAGGGACAATAAATAGCTGCCCGTAGGTGACACGAATGGTTAAGCATTGACAGAATCTGAAATAGAAAGTACTAAAAACCCTGCCTTCACGTTGAACCACTAATCTTACTGTACCTTCAGTCTGAGGACAGCTGCTGCTGACAAGGGCAACCCAACCAGCAGGAAAACTATGTGAAGAGAAAGAAAACACAAACTTGTGTTTCTACCTTAAAGTGGGCGGTATTGGAAGAAAATGCAGATTGGATCAATTGAGAGCACAAGTAAGCAACATTCTTTTAAAACAAGATGGCTCTTACCTTTAAATAGGCATGTTGTCACCCCAAAACTGATTAGCATTCAGAGGAAGCGGTCATTCTAGTAGTACAAGAGAAAAAGAGGTTCAGAAATAGAAAGCTACGTAAGGGTTTACGCAAACAGCTTTTCCTGACACCTATGAAAAGTCTTGTAACTTATTTCTGTATTGACTTTTACCATCTGGGAAGATATTCTGCAGCTAATGAAGCAGTCTTCTAAATGACTTTGTAATAAGGTCAAACCAGTTTTTAGAGCTTAAAACAGATTGCTGGAAGCTTGCAGAGAAGAAGTCTTAGGAGTTAATTCACTTTTAGCTAAGATTGCTGATTCATTCCAGATGGCTTATATTTATACAGGTTCAGTTGCTGATTCTCGTTTGCAGTATTTTTTAATTCAACGATATACCTATTATTATGAGGATCTTCTAAGTTGACTTATTTACTGCTAAATTGATTCCGTGAGCTAGTGCTCTAAGTATAGATTTTCAAATACGATAGAACTGCCATTGAAATGTAAGACGGCAACTTGGGTTTAGGTGCTCTGTGCTAGAGAGAGACGGGTAAGGTGTGCTCTGCCACCCTCACAAGAACGTGACTTGCCTGAATCTGTCACATTAAGAGGAGCTTTGTCGCAGTTTTACTGGTGGGTGTGAATATAGCTCTCCAAGCACATTTCTCCATTGTACCACAAATATTTACAATATTTGACATGTCATTTTTATAATAGACATTCATATTTATTATTTATAAAAATCAACACATACACTTATTTAATTTACCTTTATCACAATTTCAAAGGGATAGGCACTAACATACATTGCTGCCCATTATAGAATGTTTTCTCCAAATCCATGACCCCACAAAAATGAACGTGTTCTAAGAAGTGGCTGTTGTTGCTTCTTTAAGACAGTGATTATCAGCACAGGCTCTGATTCACTAGAAATTCTTGCTATGCTGATAATTAGCTGATGATGTTTAGAAAAATGTTTTAACCTCTCTAAGACTAATTTTCATTATCTGTAACATGAATATAATACTAGTATCTGCATATGGAGTTGTTATAACAATTAAATAAGATAACGTATATAAAGTGCTTTGCCAAAAAGGGCTTGGAAAAAATAAGGGCTCAGTATTTTTCAGGTATTACCATATTTCATCAAATCTAATGGTACATTGATTGAACAATGCACCATTGTACGTATAGCACTAAAAAAAAGGGGGGAGGGGAACACTTCCAGTCCAACTAGGCACCATGATGTAATAATATACATAGAATTTTTATTTTACCTTTATTGATAAAGTCTATTTTTGTGGAGATGTAGATTTTGATTATACAGCACTCTTGTACATGTATAAAAAGGAAAATACAAGTGAAATAAATTGGTTAAGCTATTTCTAAACTTCTTCACATTCAAAGCCTGACTCCTTGAACTGCTTTTGACTCATAATTGCTGATCGCCTGACTTTTCCACACAGTGTCCTCTGGGCACCAAGAATGCCAGAGATGCTGGACCGTCTTCTTAGCCACTGACACCCTTTCTGCAAATATTCATGCCGGTGCTTCCTTGATCTTGCAAATAATGAGGAGAGAAAGTTTTCATTCAACAAGCAGGATAGAGAGTTCATTCTCAAATGACCATTGAATCATTTGTTGACTGAAACTTCGAGGAGTTGCCTTCATTTTGTCACTTCACCAGGAATAAGAACCCAGTTGACATATGTACCGCAATGACACCAAAAAATGGGTATATTAGAATTGATTAATTATGGAATTGTTCCTGTCATTTTCCCTCTCATATGAGTAAGGTAAGGTGTGACAATATCTACAGTGAAAATATAAGAGAAAGTTAGGCACTTTCCTATAGATTCAGATATAAGCCTAATTTTTGTGGTTTCTAAAACTGCCACTGAAAATCCAACATTATTTGTTATTTATTCATTTGCCAAACATTTACTGAGCGTCTATTCTAGGGACATACATCAGGTATCAGGAATTCTAAGAGACGACGTCTTAGTCACTAAGACAAAGCGACCGGCCCAGGCCTCCAAGTGAGGGAAAGTGGACACACAAGCAAATACAGAGATGCAAGGGCCGTAAGATGTGTGGATAAGGTATGCTGGTGGGCAAAGGAGACCTTGAGGTCTTCTGCTTGGGGCCAAGATGGAAAAATACATGTGAAGCTCCAGGCCAGCAAAAGAAGGGAGGGCAGTGCAGACAAAGGGGGCATTCTTCAAAGAGAAAGGCTGTGTTTTATGATTTTTTTCAATTTCATTTTAAACCTTTGGCCTATATTCCTTGTATGGACAAGTTGAAATTACCATTTCTTTTTTTCTTCTTAGCCATTTCATTTTTTCCTCTTGGAATTGCCTATTTTTAACTTTTGTCTTTTTCCTATTAGATTGTTTTTACTTATTGACTTTAGGAGCTTTTTATATATTATGGACATTAACCCATTATAAATTACATATTTTGCAAACATATTCTTCCATTGTGTCACTTGTCTTTTAACTTTGTTAATAGCAACTTATATATTCAGATCGTTTTAAATATTTCCCCAGTCAAATCTGTCAATACATTTCTTAAGGTTTTGGAGTTTCAGATTTAGTTATAGAGGGCTTTCCTACCCTGAGATTATATTCTAAAATTTCTCATGTATTTTTTATATTAAAGTCCAAAGCTAAAATTTATTTTTTGAGTATTGCATGAAGTCAGCATAACTTTTTCCCCCAAATGCAAATTGAATTTAAACCTACCCTTAGATTTTCTGTTAGCTCTTACCAGATTGTTATTATAATTTAGAAAATTACAATGAGGCAACGTTCGATAATTGATGCCAACAAAGAAACGTCAGGTCACAAATAAAATAAAACTGGTCTTTTAGTTTCAAGTCTCAGAAACTTGCATCAAAATAACTTTGGTAAAGCAAGAAACTTTTGCCTTTCATAAAAAGAGAAAGGGCAAGGAGGGGTCTGCCCTCAGGAATGAGTGGATCTGGGACTTTGAAAGCCTCAAGGCCAAGTCTGTCACTTGCTTCTGCTTCTGTGTGTGTGTGTGTGTGTGTGTGTGTGTGTTTTCCTCCAACTGCAGACAGGTTTTTCCCATATGGTAGTAGAAATGGATGCAGGGCATTCCAGATACACATTCTCCTATCAACACCCAGAGGGGAAAACATGTTCCCATCAGGTCTAATAAAAAAGAAAGTCTCAGGAAAGGAGTCTAAGGGTACTACCCTGTAGTCACTGCTTATGTCTCTCCCAATCAATGACCGGTTCCTTGACCCATGCCCGTGGCCAGAGGGATCAACTGCTACGACTGACCAGACCTGGGTCATGTTTCCAGCCCCATCGCCAAAGCAGCAGGAACTAATACCAGAAGAAAGAGGATAATCACAGACTAAACTGCCAGGAGACTCACAAGGAGACCATCAGTCCCTCCAATTGTCAATAACATAGAAGCAAGACAAACATCTACACATCCTTACTGGCTACATTAGATGTTTAGGCATAAAGTTTGTCTTTCTTATCTGATTATCTTAAGTTCATTTTAAAACTAACTTCCATAACCTCAATATATAATAATTGATTAGAAACCTAGGTTTTAGCCATATGATCTAGGACAAGTTGCTTAACATCTCCTTCAGCCCGTTCATTTGTAAAATGAAGTCTTTGACTCTATGATCTAGGAAAGTAAAAGGAAGGCAATCCAAAGTAGAGAGAAAGGAACCTGGGTGGGACTCAATTTCTGTTGCAATGACTCCTAAAGCTGATAATCTGCAAGGAGATATAAGAGGATAATAAGGAATAAACTGTGCTCACAGCATCACACACCCCCATCCTGTGTGCTCCCCACCCCCTATTTCACATCGGTTACCTAAGGAAAGGATAAAGCCCAGAACCAGAATTGTGTATATATGAGTCAGGGCTCTTTCAGGAGCAAGTAACCCAACCCAAACTAGCTAATGGAGTAAAAAATAATACACCAGTTCCTGTTACTGGCGTGGAGAGCACACAGCACTGAAGGAAAATCTCTAGGAGCCAGGATCCTGGAAATTGTGACTGGGGACTCAAAGTTCCTGGTGTTCTCTCTGGATCCATTTTGTTTCGCTGCTTATCTCTGCTGCTCTTTGCTTTCCTGGCAAGGGGCGTGGCCGCTAGAAACCCCAAGTGAGCAACCCCAGTCAAAGGGGCATACTTCAGCCCCAAGAAGTAACTCTGGCCCTAATGGGGTTATATGTACATTCCATTCTCTGGAATGGAGACTGGGCACATGTTCACTCCCATGGACAGGGAAATGGCACCTATGACCTGAAAAAAAAGGAGTGGGTGTAGGGTTGCCAGATTTAGCAAGTAAAAATATACCCCATATTCAATCTGACAACCCTAGGCAGGAAAGCTTTCTGGACTGGCAGTGTACTACATTATTTCCCCATGAACCACCTCTCATGGTTTTGTTTGTTTGTTTGTTTTCTGTTTCTGTGTGTGTGTTGTTGTGGGGTTTTTGTTTTGTTTTGTTTTTGTTTTTGTCATAACAGTGGGCAGATTCGTTATCAGACAATGACTGTTGTTACAGGAATTGGAACCAGCATTGGGGTTCGGGGCATTCCGCCTTGAGAAATTCCTCCTTAGCGTCTCTTAAAGCTAAGATACCCCTTCCATAAGCTCATAGAATTGTGAGGCTCGAAGGATCTCAGAGGCCATGAGCTGTGTGTTCTCTCAGAGTTTCAGAACCACAGAGCTAGAGGGAGAGCTGGAGGTCTTATCCAGCTCTGTTTGTAAGTTTGGGGAACAGTGGGTACTCTGCCCAAAAATCTCTTGCATGGCCATTTCTAGATGATGAGTCCTTATCAACTCTAAGTGTTTCTGAAGCATATGGAGAGAGGAAGGAATAGATGGAGATGGGGTTGGGAAAAACAATTCAAGGAAGCTTTGACCAGGGAGGAGCCAGTGAAAGTCTTCAGCAGAGAAGTGGATGAGGTCAAGCTGCATTTCAGACAAGGCACGATGGTGGTGATGTGGAAGAGAAACCATGAGGGCCGGGGCTGGAGGGAAGTTGCCTGATGGTCCCACTGAAGGATGCTGAGTACTTCAATTAGGATCGCAGAAGTAGGGCAGGAAGGAAAGGAAGGAAATGGAGACTCCTTTAAAAAGTCCAGAGTGATAAATCAGCTGGAATTGGTGACTATATTTTTCATGTTTAACTTCACTCCTGCTTTTAGCTTTAACTAGTGACATAGTATCAGCTTCTCCCGCTCTCAAAAATCTGTAAGCAGCATATACATTGATTTTTCAAAAGGCCATATTTAAATATTTGCTGAATATTATTGCATAATTAGCAGGTTAACCATGTTCTCACCATTTTAATGATGTTTTCAAGCGAAAGTACTTCTCATACATTGTCCTCTTAATGTTTATTTTTTACCATGGGAGTTGTGTGATATCAGTTTAAGTGAGTTTTAGAACCTATGCACGATTGAAATGCATTATTTTAGCTCATGTGATTCCCATTGTGACCACATCTCCAACGTGAAAGGGATGGTGGGTAAATGGCTGGACCAAGTGTTAGCTGTCTGTTCCAGGCTTACACTTCACTTCTGCAGGCAGCTGAACGACCACAGACATGGGGCAGAATCTCAGATTCCTCATCTGCAAAGTGAGGACACTTGGACCAAGGAACCTCCCGGGTGATTTACAAATCTAGTATCATCAGATTCAGTGACTGGGGCAGTCACAATTGAGACCAAGAAAAGGTGGTGATCTTTCGCTGAACGCAACCTCATGTACCATAAGCAGCAGTCTTGGGCTTGAGCAAGGGCTTTAGCATCTGGTAGACTTGGGATGGAATCCTAGTCCCGCTGCTTCTCACCTTCCTCCCTCAGCCTCCGACTTTCCATACTTGAGACAGAACTAGAAACACCTACTTCATATTGTCATAATAAAGATTGTATGAGATGAGGCACCAAAAAAATTACCCAATACATAGGGGCTAGCATCACTGTTCATTACACACAACATCATAAACCGAGTCAACACAGAACAAGAAAAGCTAATCATTCGTTTGTACATTCATTCAATTCATTCAATAAATGCTACATCTGTTCAATAAATATTTGCATGGACATACAAATAGGCATGGCCTCTGGCAACAGACTTCCATCAGGCAGTTTTTATATACTCACTCTCTGGCTTCGCCCAATGTGTTGTAATTGCAAGATGAGGAACATTTTGGAATGGTTACGGTTATGTTATCTTTAAAAGTAACAGGCTCCTGGTTTTAATTAATCTCGGCCCCTAACTTTTGCATTAAAAAAAAGAAGTCAGTGAGCTCATGCTACAGTGTCTATTTCCAGAGCCGATATGTTTAGTCCTTTGTGTGTGAAACTGCCAAAGGCAGGCTGGGTTACTGTCCTGTGGAACATCTGCACAGTGTTTATCATTTTGGCATTTGAGAACTATGTAAATATGCGCAGACCCGTGACAACCTCAGGATTTTGTTTCCAAATGTGCCATCGATGAATAACCGCACAAAAGAGAAAAATCATCTAGACAATAATTTGGGTGGAAAGTAAGGATGGGAATTACAATGTGTTTCCAAGTACTCTGAGGGGAAAAATCCATTTCTATCATTGCAAAACAATAAAGTCTTTGGAAGTACAATAATGTGTAGGATGGCTTTAGAATCAGACAAATTGCTTTTGTTTTGGAAGCACAGATTCACGTCTGGCCTAGGAAATCACTGGCAGAAGCAGCTTTCTTGATGAAGTCAGTCCCATGAAAGAACATGTGTCTTTATTACAGAAAGTGCCTTCTCCTAATTCCCACCTTAACGGCAACGGCCAAGTTCCCCTCAGCTGAGCTCACAGCTCTCCAACCAGAGCTCAGGGCCTCAATCTCAAACCACTGGTAATTTGAGATAAATTTGACTCGTGCTGTCTCTGCTAGTGCTCCAGTGGTTCTGTCTCCTTTCAAATAACTCAATCTTTTGTCTCTTCAAATGGTATCTTAGAGATGTGCAAAGGCACTACGGCGATTATTTCTGACTGTCTCCAGGAACTCGAGAAACTCCTTCATAGAAGGTTGAAACCATGCCTGGTCATTTAGTCTGACTAGACTTAAAAAGACGTCAAATAAAAATAGATTCTGGGAAATAAATCAGCTTTAGGCCTTTTACTGCTGAAGGCTTAGAATAATTCCCAAAAAGGCTAATTATGTCTTTCTTTGCTCAGTAGTTGGGCTTAATAATAAGCACTAAACATATGGCAGAGATTGGGCTGCATAATCCATCATGGCCTTCTGTTCAGCAGCGGGGTACTGGTCTGCAAGGGAATTATATACAGAAAGCTCACACGTATTCATAGCTGTAGCTGAAGTACCTATTATTGCTGGAATTTATAACTCCTAACACAGCTTCTAAAAAACCATTTCAACTCACTAATAAATGAAGAAGTGTAATGTAAAATAACACTAACAATCTATTTTTCATCTACCAGATTAATAAAAAATCTTAATATGATGATAATATTGAGGAGGACTGGATGAAATAAGCACTGTTCTACCTTATGGTGAGAGTATAAACTGGGGAAATCTTCCTGGACAGTAATGTGGCAAGAGATACAGAATATGCAAAAGAATAAATTTTGATCCAGTGATTCCATTCTAGGAAATATATCTTAAGGAAATAGTATAAAGTGTGGGCAGAGACTGAAGTATAAAAATGTTCACTGCAACATTCTTTATAAGAGCAAAATGTTGGGAACAACCTACATGTACAATAAGAGAAGAATGATTAAGCAAATTATATACTTCATCTTCATTGTATGGCACATTATGCTGTCATTGAAAATCACACTGACAAATACTTTCAAAGGCAGGGGGAACATGAAAATAGGATACAGAATGGCTTCATTTCCCAGCTGCTAAAACAAATACCACGCAATGGGTTGGATTTAAAAATGGGAATTTATAGGCTTACGGTTTTGAGGCTAGAAATCCAAAGTTAAGGTGTCATCAAAGTGATGCTTTTTTTTCCAGAAGACTGTGGCATTCTGGGGCTGGCTGCCAGCAATCCTCAGTCCTTGGCTTTTCCGGCACATGGCAACGCACACGGCAGTGGCCGCTCCTGGCTTCACTCTCCTGGGTCCTATTGACTTTCAGCTTGTGGCTGCTCCCTCCAGCTTTCCCTCTCCCTGTGACTTTCCTATTGGGTCTTCAATAAAAGCTTACGACCCATCTGATTCAATGGGCCACACCTTAACTGGAGTAAATGCACCAAAAGGTCCTATTTATAAGGGTTCACACCCACAGGAATGAATTACACTTAAGAACATGTTTTTCTGGGGAACAAAGATCCAAGACACCACACAGCACAACAGATACACCAGGACCTTGACCATGTAAATGATGTAGTCAACACATATTTGGGGACCAAATAATGTCATTTTTTAAAACTTCAGCAGTGGAATTGGGGAGAAGGGAAAGTGCCTAGATAATTGTCCTTAGGGAAGCCCTGACCCAGCAGAATAATCCAAATTCAATTGCAAAAACATTCTGTTTAATACTACCAAAAGCTGCCTTCACCGTGGGCACAGTGAATCTCTATAGAGTTCCTCTGCACATGCAAAGTCCAAATATTTAGAGGCCTCCACTATATCCCAAGCACTGTGCTAGGTGAAGAGGAGAGAGCATTAAGCAATGTTGATACAGTTTCTGCCTCCATGGAGTTTGTAGTCTGACTCAATCATCATCATTATGCTGTCTACTGACATATTTGTTTTCTCGATGGCAGCAACAAGTCAGGGTTTCAGGAAGAGATGTCCAGTGGGAAATGTATGGCTAATGGATGCTGGAGGCAGCAACATCAGATATTCAGTTGTAAGCTTCCTGTTCTGCATCGAAATTCCCTAATGTGGTCCTCAAGACATTTAAAGTCGGTTAAACATTTCTGCCTTATGTTATCTGGGCTTTGGGGAATAAAAGGATGGGCTGGTCCCCACATTTTGCAGCAAAGCAGGCATGAGCAAGCAGCAGAAGCCTGGAGAAGCACTCACAAGAGGTGCTGAGAGAGAAGCATGGAACAGAGGCTGTCCAGAGCAACCAGGATGGGCTGGGGGAAGGCGAAATCTTTCTCCAGCATTCTCAGAAATATCTAAGAAGGGGCAGCGTCTCCTGCATTCGCCTAGGGTAGAGCACAAATGATTGTTATTTTGGTTTGTTGTTTGTTTGTTTGTTTCATTTTTCTTTTTTTTTTTCTGATTGTTATTTTGACATTACAGGTAAAGCTGGAAAATGCATCTCTAGAGCACTCAAGAGATAAGGCATAAAATCCTGGAAGGAAATATACCAAAATTTGCCCAGGGATAACTGGGTTATGAGTATATTCAGTTTTTTCTTTAATCAATATATATTCTCATTACAGACACAAAAGGTCACCTTGAAAACCCCTGCTCTTACCATACTCAAATCCTTTGTGTGTATTCCTCCTACTCTGTCTTCCTTCTTTATCTTTTCCATTTCCCCCTCTTTTCTTCCTTCTCTCCTTTCCCCAGCCTCTGATCACGAGTCTTGTCAGCCAGCCACATATGTGAGTCGCCTCTTTTCTGTTGTTTTTGCCATGACCTATATTTGGTGTTAAAATAACAACACTTACCACATGTCAGGCCCTGCTTTAAGCATTCCACATGTATTGACTCCTTTAATGCACACAACAACCCTACGAGGTAGCAATGGCCTCAATTAGCAGATGAGA